>PJEM01002550.1:0-14417 GCA_004023845.1 Helogale parvula | reverse complement strand
TTGCAACTTTACTGAATTCATTGATCAGTTCTAGAAGGCTTCTGGTGGAGTCTGCCGGGTTTTCCATGTAGAGGATCATGTCATCTGTGAAAAGTGAAAGTTTGACTTCTTCTTTGCCAATTCTGATGCCTTTTATTTCCTTTTGTTGTCTGATTGCACTATGTGACACAACATTGGTGAGAGTGGGCACCCCTGTCGTGTTCCTGATCTCAGGGGGAAAGCTCTCAGTTTTTCCCCATTGAGGATAATATTTGCTGTGGGCTTTTCATAAACTGCTTTTAAAATGTTTAGGTAAGGTCCTTCTATTCCAACTTTCTCAAGGGCTTTTATTAAGAAAGGGTGCTGTATTTTGTCAAATGCTTTTTCTGCATCTATCGACAGGATCATATGGTTTTTATGCTTTCTTTTGCTAATGTGATAGATTACATTGATGGATTTGTGAATATTGAACCATCCCTGTAACTCAGGAATGAATCACACTTGATCATGATGGATAATTCTTTTTATATGCTGTTGAATTCGATTTGCTAGTATTTTGTTGAGTATTTTTGCATCTGTATTCATTAAGGATATTGGCCTGTAATTCTCTTTTTTGTTGGGTCTCTGTCTGGTTTGGGTATCAAGGTGATGCTGGCTTTATAGAATGAATTTGGAAGTTCTCCTTCTATTTCTATTTTTGGAATAGTTTGAGAAGAATGGGTATGAGCTCTGCTTTAAATGTCTGGTAGAATTCCCCTGGGAAGCCATCTGGCCCTGGGCTCCTATTGGTTGGAAGATTTTTGATAACAGATTTGATTTCTTCACTGGTTATTGGTCTATTCATGCTTTCTATCTCTTCCCGTTTGAATTTTGGCAGTCCATGTGCATTTAGGAATTTGTCCGTTTTTTCTGTGTTGTCCAGTTTGTTGGCATATAATTTTTCATAATAATCTCTGATGATTGCTTGTATTTCTAAGGGATTGTTTGTAATAGATCCTTCTTCATTCGTGATTTTGTCTATCTGGGTGCTCTCTCTTTTCTTTCTGAGGAGCCTGGCTAGAGGTTTATCGATTTTGTTTATTTTTTCAAAGAACCAACTCTTGGTTTCATTGATCTGCTCGACTGTTTTTTTGGATTCCATATTGTTTATTTTTGCCCTGCTCTTTATTATTTCTTTTCTTCTGCTGGTTTTGGGGTGCTCTTGCTGCTTCCCTTCTAGCTCCAGTAGGTGCTCTGTTAAATTTTGAATTTGCGCTTTTCCTAGTTTGTTGAGATTGGCCCAGATTGCAATATACTTTCCTCTTAGGACTGCCTTAGCTGCGTCCCAGAGATTTTGGATTGTTGCATTTTCGTTTTCAGTGATTTCCTTATATTTTTTAATTTCTTCTCTAATTGCCTGATTAACCCAATCATCCTTTAGTAGGGTGGTTTTTAACCTCCACATTTTTGGAGGTTTTCCAGACTTTTTCCTGTGGTTAGTTTCAAGTTTCATAGCATTGTGGTCTCAAAGTGTGCATGGTATGATCTCTATTCGTTTATACTTACGGAGGGCTGCTTTATGCCCCAGTATGTGATCTATCTTGGAGAATGTGTCATGTGTACTCGAAAAGAAGGTGAATTTCCTAACTTCAGGATGCAGAGTTCTAAATATATCTACCAGTTCCATCTGTTCCAATGTGTCGTTCAGGTCCATTGCTTCTTTGGTGATTTTCTGTCTGGTTGATCTATCCATTGCTGTCAGTGGAGTATTAAAGTCCCCTGCAATTAGCACATTCTTATCTATAAGATTGTTTTTGTCTGTGATTAATTGTTTTATGTATTTGGGTGCTCCCGAATTTGGAGTATAGATATTTATAATTGTTAGCTCTTCCTGATGGAAAGACCCTGTAATTATTATATAATGTCCTTCTTCATCTCTTGTTACTCCCTTTACTTTAAAGTCCATTTTGTGTGATATAAGTATGGTTACTCTGGCTTTCTTTGGCTTCCAGTAGCCTGATAGATATTTCTCCATCCCTTTACTTTCAACCTGAAGGTTTCTTCGGGCCGAAAATGAGTCTCTTGTAGACAGAAAATAGATGGGTTTTGTTTTTTTATCCATTCTGCTACGCTGTGTCGTTTGGTTGGAGCATTCGGTCCATTTACATTCAGTGTTATTATTGAAAAATGTGGGTTTAGAGTCATTGTGTTTTCCCTAGAATTTTTGTTTATAGTGGTGTCTCTGGCACCTTGTATTCTTTGCAACATTTCCCTCATAGAGTCCCTCTTAGGATTTCTTGTAGGGCTGGTTTGGTGGTCATGAATTCTCTCAATTTTTGTTTATTTGGAACACTTTCATCTCTCCTATTTTGAATGACAGGCTTGCTGGATAAAGGATGCTTGATTGCATGTTTTTTCTGTTCATCATATTGAATATTTCCTGCCATTCCTCCTGGCCTGCCAGGTTTCATTAGATAGGTCTGTAACCACTCTGATAGGTTTCCCTTTGTATGTTATGGCCCTTTTCTCCCTAGCTGCTTTCATAATTCTCTCATTATCTTTATATTTTGCCAGTTTCACTGTGATATGTTGTGTCAAATACCAATTTAAATTACATCTTAAGGGGGTTCTTTGTGCCTCTTGAATTTTAATGTCTATTTCTTTTCCCAGATTTGGGTAATTCTCAGTTATAATTTGGTCTAGTATCCCTTCAGGACCTTTCTCACTGTCTTCCTCTTCAGGAATCCTATGATACGGATGTTGTTCCATTTGACTGTATCACTCAGGTCTTGAATTCTCCTTTCCTGCTCCTCGATTAATTTCTCTCTCTTTTTTTCAGCTTCCTCTTTTTCTATAACTATATCTTCTATTTCACCTATTCTTCTCTCTGCCTCATCAATCTTGAGGTGCTGCCTCCATTTTGTTATTCACCTCATCTATAGCCTTTTTTTTTAACTCATCACGCCTATTTTCAAAGTGCCTAGTAATTGTCTCAGTTGCTTTGTTGATGTTTATTTCAACCCCAGTGATTAATTTTATGACAAGATTTTTTTAAATTCTTGATCCGGTATGTTGTCTAGATCTGCCTTGAGCAGTTCTGTGGCTGTGACTTCCTCCTGGAGGTTCTTCAGGGGAGAGTTCCTTCGTTTTGTCATTTTTTCTAGTTTTCTGTTTCTTGTCAGCTTTAGAAAGCTCGTTGTGCACTGTGCACCTGTTAATATTTCTCTGTTAAAGGAGGGTTATTGACTATCCAGGGCCTGTCATTTCAGGAAATATTCTTTTAATGGTGTCTCTCAGTTTCTCTTGTTGTGCCTTTGAGTATTTTATTTCCCTGCTCTGCAATATTTGGGACTCACCGTCATGCACACTTTGGCTTGTTTCTTGGGGTAGCCCTGAGAAGGAAAACAGACAGACAAACACAGAGGGAACAGAAGCACACAAATGCACAGACAAATCAAACAAACAAACACATTAAAAAGGGGAAAGAAAAGAAAGAAAATGGAGAGGAAAGAGATGAAAAGAAGAAAAGAAAAAAAAATAAAGGGGGCCAGAGACAACAAAGAACAGTGGACAGTGTAAAGGGTATGATCAGCTGAGGGAAGAGGTAAGGATGAGATACAGGAGAATATATCTGGATTGCAAGAAAGTAAAAAAAGGGAGAAAGGAAAAAGAAAAATAAGGAGTAAAAATTTTAAAAAATTTTAAGTAAAAAAGGTAATAATAATAAAAATAAGTACAAAAAAAGAAGAAAAAAGAAAAAAAATGAAGAAAAAAAGAAAGAAAGAAAGAAAGAAAAAAGCAGCAGCTCCTCTTCGTGGATAGGTGTGGTTTGGTGTGGTAGGTCTCAGAGGCTGCTCTCAGAGGCTCTGCCTTGGTGTCTGCAGAGAGTAGGATTGCGGCACTCCAAGCTCCACTGGAACTATGCACTGTAGGCCACTCTAATGTTTTCGATCAGAACTAACTTAGTTCCAGGGAATCTCAGTTGAATAGGGCCTTTTTCATTGTGTCCTTTCACAGCATTGAGGGTATTACACATGCATTTGACTTCCCAGCATGTATTTTCAGACATTATTAACTACAGTATACTACATGTTAACAGAATAACTTCTACACAGTATCGTTTCTCAGTGCAGAGCATAAAGGATTTATTTTCTTGGTCTCTGCACATGTTTTCAAACATAATTATCTTAGTACCAGGGACTCTCAGTTGAAGGAAGCATTCTCCACTAGGTTCTTTCATAAATTTGAGCATATTACACATAAAATTGTCTTTTCAGCAGCTGATTTCAAACATTATTAGCTTCGTTATCTAGATTTGAAGAGCATGATACTTCCGGACAGTGTTGTCTCTCAGAGTTGAGTGGAAAGCACTTATTTCCTTAGTCTTGCACATGTTTTCAATCAGAACTAACTTAGTTCCAGGGAATCTCAGTTGAATGGGGTATTTTGTACTGTGTTGTTTCATAGCATTGAGTGTATTACACATGGTCTTGACTTCCCAGCATGTGATTTCAAACATTAAGTTCGTTATACTAGCCATTCACACAGTGATGCCGTCAGAACAGTGTGTTTCTCAGTTTTGAGGGTAAAACGCTTATTTCCATGATCGGCGCCCATGTTTTTAAAAGTGACAGGGAACTAACTTAGTTCCAGGGAATCTCAGTTGAATGAGGCCTTCTTCTCTGTGTTCTTTCACAGAATTGAGTGTATTAAACACACATTTGACTTCCCAGCATGTGTTTTCAAACATTATTAACTACGTTATACTACCTGTTAACAGAATGTTACCTTCCGCACAGTGTTGTTTCCCAGTGTTGTGTGTAAAGCACAAAATTTTTAGTATCCACACATGTTCTCTTTAAGAACTAACTCAGTTCCAGGGACCCTCAGTTGAATGGGGCATTCTTCACTGTGTTCTTTCACAGAATTGAGTGGATTAAACATACATTTGAGTTCCCAGCATGTGTTTTCAATCAATATTATCTTCGTTATTCTAGATGCTAACAGAATGATACCTTCTGCAAAGTGTTGTTTCCCAGTTTTCAGTGTAAAGCACTTACTTCCTTGGTCTGTGCACATGTTTTCAAACAGAACTAACTTAATTTCAGGGAATCTCAGTTGAATGGGCATTCTTCCCTGTGTTCTTTCACAGAATTGAGTGTCTTACACATACCTTTGACTTCCCAGTGTGTGTTTTTACATATAATTATCTTCTTCATACTCGATGTTTACTGAACCATTCCTTCCGCATCGTGTTGTTTCTCAGATGTGAGTGTAGAGCACTTATTTGCTTGGTCTGCACACATGTTTTCAAGCAGAACTAACTTTGTTAACGATAATCTTCTTTGAATGGAATATATCCCACAGTATTCTTTCACCGAATTGAGTATGATACCCTTATATTTTTCCTACAAGCACGTGTTTTCAAACATTATTAACTTCTCCATACTAGATGTTAACTGAATATTACCTTCCGCATAGTGTTGTTTCTCAGATTTGAGTATAAATCACTTATTTACTTGGTCTTTGCACATGTTTTCCACTACAAGTCAGTATGTTAAACACAATGCTAAATGGGGCATTTCCCACAGTGTTCTTTCACAGAGGAGAGGATGTTATGCTTAAATTTTAGTTTTAAGCATGTGTTTCAGACATTATGACGTTCTTCATACCAGATTTTAACCAAATGAAACCTCCCGCATAGTGTTTTTCTCAGATTTCTGTGTAAAGCACTTCAGCACTTTCTTTCCTCACATGTTTTCAATATAAACTAGCTGACTTAAAGACATTCTCTGTTGAATTGGTTATTGGCCGCAGTGTTTTTTCACGGAATTGAGTGTTTGACACTTACATTTATTCCCATGCATGTGTTTTCAAACATTATTAATTTCTTCATACTAGGTGTTAACTGAGTGATATCTTCCACACAGTGCTCTTTCTCAGATTGACTGTAAAGCACTTATTTGCTTGGTCTTCCCATGTTTTCAAACAGAACTAACTTTGTTAAAGATAATCTTCTTTGAATAGAACATTCCCCCACAGTGTTCTTTCAGCGAATTTTTGGTTTAAGCATGTGTTTTCAAACATTATTAACTTCATTATATTAGATGTTAACTGAATGATTCCTTCCACTTAGTGTTGTTTCTCAGATTTGAGTGTGGAGCACTTATGTTTGGTCTGCACATGTTTTCAAACAGAACTTTGTTAAAGATAATCTCCTTGAATGGAACGTGTCCCACCGTGTTTTTTTTTTTTTTTTTTAAGGAATTGAGTATGTTACACTTACAGTTTAGGTTTAAGCATGTGTTTTCAAACATTATTAACTTCTTCATACTAGATGTTAACTGAATGATTCCTTCCGCATAGTGTTGTTTCTCAGATTTGACTGCAGAGCACTTATTTGCTTGATCTGTGCAAATGTTTTCAACCACAACTCACTGTGTTAAACATAATCGCATTTGAAAGGAAAATTCCCAACAGTGTTCTTTCACAGATTTGAGTATATTACACTTACATTTTATGTTTAAGCATGTGTTTTCAAACCTTATTAACTTCTTCACGCTAGATGTTAACTAAATGATAACTTCCGCATAGTGTTTTTTCTCAGATTTGACCTTAAAGCACTTATTTAGTTGGGCTGAGCAGGTGGTTTCAACCACAACTCACTATGTTAAACACAATCTATGTTGAATGGGGTATTCCTCAGTTTCTTTCACAGAATTTAGTATGTTACACTTACATTTTACTTTCAACCATGTGTTTTCAGACATTGATATTTTCTTCTTAGTAGATTTTAACTGAATGATAACTTCCCCATCGTGTTGTTTCTCAGATTTGAGTGCAAATCGCTTATTTATTTACTTTCCACACGTTTTCAATCTAACCTAGCTGAGTTAAAGACATTGTCTGTTGATGGGTCATTGCCCACAGTGTTTTTTCATGGAATTGAGTATTTGACACTTACATTTTACTTCCATGCATTATTAGCTTCTTCATACTAGATGTTAACTGAATGACACCTTCCGCATAGTGTTGTTTCTCAGATTTGAGTATAGAACAGGTATTTGCTTGGTCTGTGCAAATATTTTCATCCCCAGTTCACACAATCTATGTTGAGTGGGGCATTCCCCACAGAGTTCCTTCACAGAATTAAGTATATTACACTTAATATTTTTGGTTAAAGCATGGGTTTTCAAACGTTATTAACTTCTACATAACTGCACTTGAAAGTAAAATGTAAGTGTAACATACTCCATTCTGTGAAAGAACACTGTGGGGACTTCCCCATTCAACTTTGCTTGTAGTGTCTTGTGGCTGAAAACATGTGTGCAGACCAAGTAAATCAGTGCTTTACACTCATATCTGAGAAAAAGCACTCTGCGGAAGGAATCATTCAGTTACCATCTAGTATGAAGAAACTAAAAGTGATTGAAGCCACATGTTTACCCTTAAATGTAAGTGATATATTCTCAATTCTGTGAAAGAACACTGTGGTGAATGATCCATTTAACATACATTATGATTAACATACTGAGTTGTGGTGGAAAATAGGTGGCAGTCCAAGTAAATAAGCTCTCTACACTCAAATCTGAGAAAAAACACTATGAGGAAGTTATCATTCTGTTAATGTCTAGTATGAAAAAGTTAATGTTTAAAAACACATGTTTGGAAGTAAAATGTAAGGGTAACATACTCAATAATGTGAAGGAATACTGTGGGAAATGTTCCATTTGAAGAATATTATGTTTAACATAGTTCTGTTTGAAAACATGTGCGCAGACCAAGCAAATAAGTGCTCTACACTCAAATCTGAGGCACAACACTGCGCAAAAGGTATCATTCAGTTAACGTCTAGCATGAAGAAGTTAATAATGTTTGAAAATACATGCTGGGAAGTCAAATGTATGTGTAGTACACTCAATTCTGTGAAAGAGCACAGTGAAGAATGCCCCATTCAACTGAGAATCCCAGGAACTAACTTAGTTCTGTTTGAAAACATGTGCGCAGACCTAGGAAATAAGTGATTTTCACTCAACTCTGAGAAACAGCACTGTGAGGAACGTGTCATTTGGTAAAATCTAGTAGAACTAAGTGAATATTGTTTTCAAACACATGTTTGGAAGTAAAATGTAAGTGTCATATACTCATTTTTGTGAAAGAACGGTGTGCGGAATGCCTCATTCAACTGAGATTATGTGTTACTAATTTAGTTATTTGGTCTGTGAAAATATATTCAAACCTAAGTTCTTTTTATTCAAAGCTGAGAAACAAAACTGTACGGAAGGTATCAGTCAGCATGTAGTAGAACGAAGTGAATACTGTTTTCAAACAAATGCTTGGAAGTAAGGTATTGGTGTTGTATACTCACTTCTGGGAAAGATCACTGTTGGGAATGCCTTTTTATTTTTTTTAATTTTTTTAAAAAATAGTTTATTGTCAAATTGATTTCCATACAACACCCCATGTTCTTCCCCATAAGTGCCCTCCACCATCACCACCACCTCTTTCCCCCCTCCCCCTTCCCCTTCAACCCTCAGTTCATTTTCAGCATTCAATAGTCTCTCAAGTTTTGTATCCCTCTCTCTCCCCAACTCTCTTTCCCTCTTCCTCTCCCCCTGGTCCTCCATTAAGTTTCTCCTGTTTTCCTGTTAGACCTATGAGTGCAAACATATGGTATCTATCCTTCTCTGCCTGACTTATTTCGCTTAGCATGACACCCTCAAGGTCCATCCACTTTGCTACAAATGGCCATATTTCATTCTTTCTCATTGCTATGTAGTACTCCATTGTATATATATACCACATCTTCTTGATCCACTCATCAGGTGATGGACATTTAGGCGTTTTCCATGTTTCGGCTATTGTTGACATTGCTGCTATGAACATTAGGGTACATGTGCTGCTATGCATCAACATTTCTGTATATCTTGGGTAAATCCCTAACAGTAACCCAGTGAAGAAATGGGCAGAAGACATGAACAGACACTTCTCCAAAGAGGACATCCAGATGGCCTACGGGCACATGAAACGATGATCAACATCACTCATCATCAGGGAAACACAAATCAAAACCACACTGAGATAGCACCTCATGCCAGTAAGAGTGGCTAAAATGAACAAATCAAGAGACTATAGGTGCTGGGGAGGGTGTGGAGAGACAGGCACCCTCCTACACTGTTGGTGGCAATGTAAACCGGTGCAGCCGCTCTGGAAAACAGTGTGGAGGTTCCTCAAAAAACTATCCATAGAACTCCCTTATGACCCAGCAATAGCACTGCTAGGGATTTACCCAAGAGATACAAGAATGCCTTTTTAAACTGGGATTATGTGTAACAAAGTTAGTTGTGTTTGAAAACATGTGCACAGACCAAAGGAATAACTGCTCTTCACTCAACTGTGAAAGACACACTGTGAGGAAGGTATCATTCAGTTAGCCGTAGTAGAACTATGTCAATATTGTTTTCAAACAAGCTTGGAAGGAAAATGTAAGTGTTATAAACAATTTCTGTGTGAACACACTGTAGGGCATGCCTCATACCACTGAGACTATGTAACTATGTTAGTTGTGATGAAAACATGTGCACAGGCAAAAGAAATACGTGTTTTGACTCAACTCTGAGAAACAACATTGTGTAGAAGGTATCATTCTGTTAGCATGTACTAGAACGAAGAGAATGCTGTTTTCAAACACATGCTTGGAAGTAAAATGAAAGTGTTATATATTCATATCTGTGAAATAACACTTTGGAGAATGCCTCATTCAACTGAGATGATGGGTAACTAAGTTAGTTGTGTTTCAAAACATGTGCACATACCAAAGAAATGTGTGCTTTTCACTCAACTCAGAGAAACAACACTGTGCGAAAGGTGTCATTCCGTTAGCATCTAGTAGAATGAAGTCAATATTGTTTTCAAAACATGCTTGGAAGAGAAATGTTATTGTCATATACTCACTTATGGGAAAGAACACTGTGGGAATCCCTCCTTCAGCTGAGATTATGTGTAACTACGTTAGTTTTGTTTGAAAACATGTGCGCAGACCAAAGAAATAAGTGCTCTTCACTGAACTCTGCGAATCAACACTGTGCAGAAGGTATCATTCATTTAGCATCTAGTAGAACAAGGTGAAACTTGTTTTCAACACGTTTTGAAGGAAAAATAAGTATTATATATTCATCTCTGGCAGATAAGTGTTGGGAACGCATCATTCAATTGAGATTAAGTATAACTAAGTTAGTTGTGTTTGAATACATGTGCGCAGACTAAAGAAATACGTGCTTTTGACTCAGCTCTGAGAAACAACACTGTGAGCAAGGTACCATTCAGTTAGCATCTAGGAGAACATAGTGAATAGTGTTTTCAAACCCATGCTTGAAAGAGAAATATTATGGGTATATACTCATTTCTTTTACAGAACACTGTGGTAAATGCCTCATTCAACTGAGATTATTTGTAACTAAGTCAGGTGTGTTTAAAACAATGTGTCCAGTCCAAAGAATTAAGAGCTTTTCACTCAAATCTGTCAAAAAACACTTTGCAAAAAGTATCATTGAGTCAGCATGTAGTAGATATAGAAGTGAATGTTGTTTACAAACACATGCTTGGAAGTAAAATGTAAGGGTTATATACGCATTTCTGTGAAAGAACAGTGTGGGGAATGCCTCATTCAACTGAAATTATGTCTATGTTAGTTGTCTTTGAAAACATATACGCAAACCAAAGAAATAAGTGCTTCTCACTCAACTGTGAGAAACAACACAGTGTGGAAAGTATCATTCAGTTAGCATCTAGTAGAACAAAGTGTATATTGTTTTCAAACACATGTTTGAAGTAAAATGTAAGTTTCACATACTCATTTCAGTGAAAGAACAGTGTGCAGAATGCCTCATTCAACCGATTATGTGTAACTAATTTAGCTGTGTTTGAAAATATTTGTGCAGATCAAACTAAAAATTGCTTTTTACTCAATGCTGAGAAACAAAACTATGCAGAAGCATGAGTGGAACCAAGTGAATACTGTTTTCAAACAAATGCTTGGATGTAAAATGTTATTGTTATATACTCATTTCTGTGAAAGAACACTGTGGGTAATGCCTCAATCAACTGAGATTATGTGGAACTGAGTTGTGTTTGGAAATATGTGAACAGACAAAATAAATAAGTGTGTTTCACTCAAATTAGAGTAAAAACACTGTGAGGAAGGTGTCATTCAGGTAGCCTCTAATAGAACAAATCGAATATAGTTTCCAAACACATACTTGGAAGAAAAATGTTTTATATACTCATGATCTCCTGTGTGTGTGTCAGCAGTTAAGTGTGTCATTGGGGTGCTGTTTTGCTCTTTATATATTATCTGCTAATGTTAGCAAATTGTACACTCTTCTTCGTCCCATATGCCCAGTGCTTACTGTACGAGTTACCTTAAGATGGCAACCAGCGGCCACTTTGCTGTGGAGAGTTCCATGCACGGATGACATGAAAAAAAAATTCAATCTCAAGTGGAGGCACAGCAGGCCAATATTTCTGTGGTCAGAAAGCTAGAAGGAATCTGTAGTTCTTAACACAGTATGTGGACTGGTAAAATAGTGTTGCATCAGAGACAACAGTGGTTTGGGTATTGAAACCACAGGGAAACTCAGCATCCCACTGGGAAGTGGAGGATAGAGCAGGAAATCTGGGGGGGGGGGGTGAAGGGGTCACACATGTGTGAAACAAAAAGAGAGAGAGAGAACTCCACCCACAGACTTCCTCCACCTAACAGCATACTGGCCTCTTCACTGGTGATTTCATGAATTTCATCTTGTGGAAGGTTTAAACTCTCACCAGATTGGGAGTTTACTAGCCTCACTTGTTTTGGTTTGCCCTTACTACTCTTAATGTGTCCCGCATATAAGAATGTCCTTCGGGGAGCCTGGGCGGCTCAGTCGGTTAAGCCTCTGACTTCGGCTCAGGTCAGATCTCACGTTCGTGGGTTGGAGCCCTGCGTCAGGCTCTGTGCTGAAAGCTAGCTCAGAGCCTGGAGCCTGTTTCAGGCTCTGTGTCTCCTTCTCTCTCTGCCCCTCCCCTTCTCTGGTCTGTCTCTCTCTGTATCAAAAATAAATAAAACATTAAAAAAATAAAATAAAAGAATGTCCTTCATGATGGATGTTAACTCAGCTTATGGTAGTAATCATTTCATACATATATATGTAAAGTCATTCATTATGCCATCCACCTCAAGTTTATTGAGTGTTGTATGTCAATAACATCTCAAAAAAATCTAGGGAAAAAACAACCTACAAGTAGAGTTCGTTATTCATTTTATCACTTATTTAAAAATATTTGTTAGGGGTCTACAATGTGCTATGCATGGTGTTAGCCATGGAAGATATAGCAATGTAAAAAAACAGACAAGAGTTCCTACATGCTTGGAACTTATTTTCTATAAATATACTGTCCAATATGCCAGCCATGGAACACATGAACTATTAAGTACTTGAGAAGTGGCTAGTTTATCTTTTACTAAAAGAAATCTTGGGGCACTTGGGTGGCTCAGTCAGTTGAGTGTCAGACTTCGGCTCATGTCATGATCTCGCAGTTTGCGAGTTCGAACACCGTGTCAAACTCTGTGCTGACAGCTCAGAGCCTGGAGCATGCTTCAGATTCTGTGTCTTGCTCTCTCTCTGCTCCTTCCCTATGCACACTCTCTCTCTTCCTCAAAAATAAATAAAACATTAAAAAAAAATCTCTACACCCAAGGTAGGGCTCAAATTCATGACCTGGGATCAAGGGTTGTACACTCTACTGAGGCAGCCAGGGGCCTTGAAAAGGGGTTAGTCTAAATTGGGTTGTGCCATGGGTACCAAATATGGGTTTCAAAGACTTAATGTTGAAGAAAGAATGGAGAGTATGTCAAAGTTTTTATATTGATACATACTGAAACAACAATAATTTGGATATTAAGTCAAGTAATATATATTTCATTTGTTTGTCTTTATATGCAGCTACAAGATTAGGTATGTGACCTGAAGTATATTTCTTTTTAAAATTAATTTATTTATTTTGAGAGAGGCAGAGATTGCACACGAGTAGGGAAGGGGCAGAGAGAGAGGAAGAGAAAGAATCCCAAGCAGGCTTTGGCTATCAGTACAGAGCCTGACATGGGGCTTAACCCCCAAAAAGTAAGATCGTGACCTGAGCTAAAACCAAGAGTCAGTTAACCAACTGAGGCACTCAGGTGCAACAGATCACCTCATTGGTACTGACCCAGGTGCCCCGAAGTATATTTCTATTGAATAGCCTTGTTCTAGAGTAGTGGTTTTGAAACGGGGAACCGTTTTGCACCCGCTCCCAAGATGTGGGGCAAGCAAACATGAGTCTTCCTTTTATGGCTCTGAATCTATCATCACTTCAGGAGTTCAAACATTCAGGGCCAACTTTAAAAAAAAATTTTTTTTGTTTATTTATTATTGAGACAGAAACAGAGCATGAGTGTGGGTGGGGCAGAGAGAGGGAGACACAGCATCTGAAGCAGGCTCCAGGTCCCAGCTGTCAGCACAGAACCTGACGTGGGGCTCGAAACAGCGAGGCATGAGATCATGACCCGAGCCAAAGGTGGACACTTAACTGACTGAGCCACCCAGGCGCCCCAAACTTTCAGGGCCAACTTTTGAGAGGTTCTTAGGCATCACACCTTGGAATTTATGGAACTGCCCTCAGGTGATATCTAGATTTCTCTGCATGGTTTACATTGCTTCCCCACCCCCCCCACCCCCGCTGGAGGAGGTCATGGAGAGGACATGGCCTCTGGTTGGCTTGCAAGCTGGACCAAGGCAATCAGAGGTTCCCCATCCCCTCCCCCGTCCTTGCAATGTATGCTTTGCCACCATTCCTGAGCTAGCAGCCAGTCCAAGGACATAGCCTTGAGAGAGTGAAGGATTGTGGAGACCCTCTACATAATATACAGGAATCAATATTAAAGCCTGTATATAGGGGGGCCTGGGAGGCTCAGTCGGTTAAGCGTCCGGCTTTGGCTCAGGTCATGATCTCACGGTTCGTGGGTTGGAGCCCCGTGCCAGGCTCTGTGCTGACAGCTAGCTCAGAGCCTGGAGCCTGTCTTTGGGTTCTGTGTCTCCCTCTCTTTCTGACCCTCCCCTACTCATGCTGTCTCTCTCTCTCTCAGAAATAAATTAAAAAAAATTTTTTTAAGCCTGTATATAAACGGGTAAGAATTCGGCAGGCATGTGCCAAGATTCACTCGCTCACAGACACCTGTGATTTCCCTTGCTTATTAACCCTGCCACCAACCCATTTGAGGTGGTCTGCCTTTTTCTTCAGCTCCCTGTGCCCTGGCTGTATTGAGGCTGATATGGAAAATCTGCCCTAAGATGGCTGACAGGGTGACACCTGTCGCTGATTAATGTGGAATGAGGAAGTGCCTGGCTATAAATCGATCCCTCTGCTATTGCTCTGGTTTCAGA
>PJEM01002549.1:178380-227098 GCA_004023845.1 Helogale parvula | reverse complement strand
TGTCTTCCTTCCACTACACCTACCTACCCGGGGGGCAATGCTTGTTTGGGCTTCAACACCTTTCTTCATCCTTCAGGCATCACCTCCTCCAGGAAGCCCTCCATGACCATTCCATTTAGGGTTAGGTCCCCCTCTACTGGGCTTCCAAAATACCCAGGACTCACCCACCATCAGTGCTTGATCACCACGCTCAACTTGTATCTCTGTCCCCTCAAGCTCTCCCACATGGTACTAAGCTATTTGAGAAAAATCACCTCAATGCATGGTTCTTCTTAGTCCCTAGAACCTAGCATGATGCTTGCCACATGTCAAGGGTACTAGTCACATTTAGGGGATGAACAGATCAACGAGTGAGTGTATGTGTAGGTGTTACTCTGGGCTTCTTTGACAAAGGGAATAGGATCACTCAATACATGATTCCTCCCTGCTCCTCTGGGTACATTCAGCTTTAAGCAAAACCTTATGTTGAGAAAAGATGAAATGGAAGACTCAACAGGGAACATATGTGGGGGATTCCAGCATTCCTCAAATTATTTGTTTCCATAGTTAGATCATGTGTTGAATATGTTTGGAACTTCAGACTATCGGACTTCCTAAAGAAGGGGACCTGTGCACCTAGGCACACCACGGGTGTCATCCTTGTGGGTTGAATAAGGAAAGGACTATCCAGCCACCAGGATGGCCCCATAAGGGCACATCCCAGGCTCCTGCCTCCCCACCCAACAGGAGAGTGGGAGAGAACTGGCAGTGACCGAGTTAACTCACTCCATACCAACAAGGCTTCAGCGGAATTACTCCAGTCCTCGGATGGAACCCATTGGCCAAAACTTCTCTCTGGTGCCTCTTTGGGCTTCCTGAACCAGGCAGAGGACAGACCGGTTGGAAATAGGGACAGTTAGATAGCAGAGGGGAGGTGATCTTGTGTCTCTGTTCCCGGGAGAAAAGAAGCACTGTGATTTCTTATAGAGAATCTAAAAAAGTTGGTACAAGGGAAATTTCCTCTCCTTCTCTACAGGCAACTTTGCATTAGGAGGTTTTCTTATCACAGCAGGATCTATCATGGGTTTGTCTCAGATGCACTTGGTGTGTTTTTCTGCATGCATTTGAAAAAATAAATAAAACTAATCTTTTGCCTAAGATATTTGCATACAAATTATATCTGGCACTTTTATAACCTACTAGAGCATCTTCGAGGTGCTCCGATGTGGCACAGTGTAATCTTATAATGGAGAAAAATGCTGTTTTCTAATAACCGATTGTTTTTTTCACAGATGGATCTGTAAGGGAGTTATAATAAGGCAAAAAGAAAAGAAAAAAATCTGACAACAAAAAAATAAACCAGGTCTGAAACTCTGACAGCTTCTTCCAATGAAAGGTAGTTAAATGGGCCTTTGAATTACCAGATCTTACACTGCCGTCTGATTGTTTTGCTTAGAGAATGAGCTTTACAAACATGTCTACAGAACAACATTACTCAAGCAGCAATGCTGAGACACCCCAGTAATGATTGTGGGGAGGAGCCCTGAGCCTTCTCTAAATTCAAGGCAAAAGCATTGGTCTTCTGCAAAAGCGAGGCGGATTCCATCTTGTGAAGATGCCACTTTGGAATTCCGATGTTTCGCACAGCAAGAGAGAAGGAACGGTGGACCGAGCGATGGGCTCGGAGCTCACAGCCACGTGAGAGGAAATATAAAAGCAGGACTGAGTGCCAGATCCTGGATTTTCTGTATATCAGCGCCCACAAGTCTCAAAAGATCCCCAATCCTGGGGCGCCTGGGTGGCTCAGTCGGTCGAGCATCCACCGTCAGCTCAGGTCAAGATCTCAAGGATCGTGGGTTTGAGCCCCTTCTTGGGCTTTGTACTGTCAGCACAGAGCCTGCTTCAGATCCTAGGTCTGTCTGTCTGTCTCTCTCTTTCCTGGCACTCTGTCTCAAAAATAAAAAATAAAGTAAAAAGATCAGTACCCTGCACATGGTGCCTGCTGCATCGTGGCCCTTCAAATCACTGCTGAATAAACACACGAATCAATCAATCCGTTTTATAGAACCGATGCCCGAGAGCAACCTCGCCAAAACAGTCATGCTGGACACAGTTCTGCTGAACACAGGAGCCGTCCCAGTGCCCCTTGCTTCCTGTGTTGAATGGAGGCGTGTTCTTGTAGCCACAGAAGGAAGACTGGGAATGGAAAATGAACAGCAAAGGAGCCCAGTTCTTTCCTGAAGTGAAGACATATCCTATATCATACGGTGACTTTCATGGGCCATAAACACTTCTGCCTTCATGGGTCCCTTCTTCCATAAAATGCTATTAAAAATTAAAAGGCTGAGTTTTTAAAAAAGACCAATATAACCCAAATTGGATTTTTTCCTCTGATTTTAAAAGAAAGTAAAAGATTTTTATGGGCCTTTAAAGGTACTGTGGGTCCCAGGCACCCCGGGCCCCATACCTACCACGCCTAACAGAGAAGGCAGACATGTGTGCAGATGCCATCGACCAGAAAAACCACACACGAAAATGATGTACTCAGTTCATGTGCTACAAGGCTGGGATCCTCACAACGCCGGCCAAACGCTACAGAATGAAATACCTAACAGCTCAGTTAGGATTGTGTTTGATTTCAGATACTAGAGACCCATCTATAGTGGCTTGCCCAGATAGAAATTTTTTGGGGTGCCTGAGTGGCTCAGTCGGTTAAGTGTGCAACTTCAGCTCAGGTCATGATCTCATGGTTGGTGGGTTCGAGCCCCGCGTCGAGCTCTGTGCTGAATGCTTACTCAGAGCCTGGAGCCTGCTTCAGATTCTGTGTCTCCTTCTCTCTCTGACCCTCCCCACTCATGCTCTGTCTTATTATATCTCCCAAAAAATAAATAAACGTAAAAAAAAATTAAAATACAAAAAAAGAAATTTTTTTATATGAAATCTCCAGATGAGCGTAGTCCAGGATTGCAGAGCTGTTCATGGGAGTGGGGGGGGGGGGAGCTGTGCACAGAGAACCCACGCTTCTCTGACTTTCCTCTCTGGTGTTCTTACCACAGGTCTTTGCTCCTCATGGAAGGAGAAGGTGTCCCATCTTGGTTCCAGAAAAGATTAAGAGGAAAGTGCCAAGGCTCAAGGATAGAAGCCTTCACCTCCAGACGCTTTGTTTTACTAGAGAAGGAAGCCTTCTGCAGGTCAGATTTGGGTCTCATTCCTTTCATTCCACAAACTCGGCAAAAGTACAGTAAAACCTTGGATTGCAAGTAACTTGTTCTGTGAGTGTCTTGCAAGATGAGCAAACATTTCTAATAAATTTTAACTTGATAAATGAGCGATGTCTTTCAATGAGTCACATGATCACCACTGAGCTAATGGTGGCTCCCCCTCACTCTTGCTTTCTCTCTGCAGGATCGTGGGTGATCATCTCTCATGCTCAGATGCTTGGTCTCAGGCCGAGGTGTTTGGCAGAAATCAGTAATTTTTCAGAACACTGGAAGGTGCCCACAACTGTCCCTAGTGTATTTTTGTCACTTCCAAGCACCTGTGGACAGCCCTTTGCTTTTCCAGACCAGAGTGAGCTTAGGAATGCTTGCTTCATTCCGGGTCATTGGACAGGTTCCTTGCTAAAGTTGCACGAAAAGGAAAGACTCCAATAGATAGGACTGATTCCATTATGGATTGCGAATGTCATCCACCACCATGACCCTCCTCTCTCGTCTCCTTCACACCAGCCATGGAGGTCTTCAAAGGGAAGTGCAGGCTAATTTGTTTAGTTTTCTTTAGATTTTGTATTTGTAAAATCATTTTACATTCTATTACGGTATTGTAATCATTTTTATATGACTATTTTGAGGTTGTAGAATGAATCATCTGAGTTTCCATTATTTCTTACTGGGAAATTTGCTTTGATATACAAGTGCTTTGGATCACAAGCGTGTTTCTTGAACAAATGATGCCCACAAACCAAGATTTCACTGTACTCTCCAGAGGCATCATTGCTTCCCCCAAAGAAAATCAGGTTTGTGAGGACAAGTGTTAGTGTGAGAGAGAAAGATGGGAGGAGACAGTGTTGGCTTCCACAGCAATAATTCCTGTATAACAAAATTCTTCATTCCTAATGAATGACCAAATCTTTTTTTTAATTGTTTTATGTTTTTTATATTTTGAGAGAGAAAGACAAAATCTGAAGCAGGCTCCAAGCTGTCATCACAGAGCCCGACACAGGGCTCAAAGTCACAAACCACGAGATTAGGACCTGACCTTAGATACCTAACCAACCGAGCCACCCAGGCACCTGTGAATGATCAAATCTTTGAAAACACAACTTGGTTCAGGAAAGTTTGAGTCTCACAGAAAACAGGGATAGAGTTTGGAGGTTCCACCAGAATGAGGGAATCTGGGCCAGCTCCCCTCTGTTAGTACCTGGGTGAAATGAGAAAATGATGTGATGTCACGCTGTGTGTTTGCTAACATTTCTGCAGTAACCACTTCCCCAGGCTGTATTTATTTTTATAAATCACTTATTTGCTAGTACAAGACACTGGTCTGGTCTTTCTAGGCCAACAAAAATAGGTGTGTCATTCGCATCTACTGCTGCCTGGCTAAATCTTATCAACGTGCTAATTTCTACCTCAAGTGTTATTCCCTTAACAAGAACATTGCTGCACAGCCCAGCAGGCAGAAAATGCCTCCGAGTGCTCTCCTGACCCAGCTCCCCGAAACTCCGCTCGTCGGGGCCTCTGCCACTGGCCAGCAAGATACACGGGACCCTCATCACAGAGCGCTGTTCTTGGTGATTAAAACACATGGTCTGTGTTTGTAAATTGAACTAGGACCATGACTCAAAATATTCGGCTGCTCTTCTCTGGGATGATTAGGGTAGCCCACCATCTGGTTTGCTTTCTTTCAGTGCTTCTAAAATGGGGGCAAATTTGCCCCTCCCCTCCCAAGGAACATTTGGCAACAACGGGGCATATTTTGGGTGGTGGGTGTTGCTACCAGAATCTACTAAGTCGCAGTCAGGGGGCTGCTCCACACCAAACAGTGCACAGAACTCCCCCCACAATGAAGAATCCTCCAGCCCCAATATCCATAGTGCTGAAGTTGAGAAACCCTACTTTACGTGGATCTGTACAAAATCTTTGTGGGGGGCTCCTACTTCATGAGAGGGTAAGGGTCTTGTTAGGGGTCAAAGACCCCGTAAGTGGCAGAGCAGGAATGAGAATCTGGGTGTGAGGCCAAAGCCCATGGTCTCAACTGCCCCGTTTTGGACACCTTCACACCGTATCTGTGGACAGAATTCTCATCTTCTCCTGCCTGCTCGGACTCATGAGTCCCGCACTGGACGTGGCAATTCCTACTTAGGATTTGTCCAGACACAGTTTGATAAAATAAATCCCATTTCCGGCTGCTACAAGGTCAAGTTATATCTTTGCTCCTATTCTTTACCTTCCTTAGTCCTATCAGCTCTCTAACCACATGCCCAGTGGTTAATCTTAATCTCCCACACTTTGAATTTTAGCTGCTGGTCGGGAGGACTTGAACTTGGCCTTGCCATCCTCACCTGTAAAAGGCCTCTGGAATTCCAGGCTTACAGGGGGGATTAAATGAGATAGTGTGTGAGCTCTGCACCTGGGTCAATGGTGAACACCCAGTAACTCATTAGCTGTCTATCTAATCTCTAGTCCTCTGGCCCCAAACTGGCTCAGGTGACAGGTGAAATGGAAATTATTTCTGTGTATCAGAGATAATTTTAAGACTATCAGATTAGGATTGTGTTTTTTGTTCTCTTGCTTTAACTTTGTCAATTTGGGCACACCATGAGAAATGTAGCTTATGATATGCTACAGAACACACACATACACCCCCAAAATTTTACATCATATCCTTACCATTACTAAATAGCATTCATTCTGATATTTTTCTAGTTCAGTTTTTTAAATGCTGGCTTGAACACATTACATTTATTTTACTCACAGGTTAGAAATACTAGACGTTGTAGGATTCCATTTATATCTAGAAGAAATAAAACTAGAGGGAGAAAGACAAGTTGTTTCCCAGGACCACAGGGGAAACTGATAGCAAATGGGCTGGAGGGAAATTTTGAGGTGATGGAATGTTCTAGACCTTGATTGTGGTGGTGGTTATAGGGCAGTGTACATTTGTCAAAATTCATCAAACTGTACAAACAAAAAGTGGATATTATGTTAACTGGAATGTTAAAAATGCTGATTGTTGAAGAGTGTGGTGACAGTTAGTGAAATGCCAGTGATGTATTTAATTTGGAATTTCCTCACATTCAAATGACATATTATCGGAATGTTCATATTACCCATCTAAGAAGCCAAGAACTACACACTTTTATTGGCCAGCCATCAAAACTGATACCAGGGCCTTATTACCTCACTCAGCAATCACAACCACACTCTGAATTAGAGTTATAGGGATTTTAGAGATGAAGAAACAGGTGTGCACAGGTAATGCTACCTGTTCAAGTTCATGTAGCTAATAAGCTGTTAGAAGGGGAGTATCGATCTAGACTCAACCCTGACATAATAATACCCATTTGGTCTTTAAATACTCGGAATCCCTGAGGGATAGAGTTTAGGTTGGGATTGATTGCCAGAAAGACCAAGACATGAATAAAAGATCAGAACTTTCCCACCCCCGACCTCTGGGGAGGGAGAGACTGGAAATCGAGTTCAATCACCAATGGCCAATAACTTAGTCAACCATGGGCAGGCAATGAAACCTACACAGAAGCCCCCGCGTGACAGTATTTGGAAAGGGATTAGTGAACACCTTGCATTCCTGGGAGGGTGATGTGCTCCGTGTTTTTTCCTCACGTTGCACCCTCGGCAGCGTGTCCATTTGGCTGCCCCTGAATTGCAGCCTTTATAATAAACTGGTAACAGTAGGTCAAGTGCCTCCCCCAGTTCTGAGTTGATCTAGCAAATCAGGCATCCTGGGAATCTCCAATTCATAGCCAGCTGGTCAGAACTGTAGGCAGCAACCAGACATGGGTAAGTCTTCCAGGACTGAAACTTCCACCCCAGGGGTCTGCACTGACTCTAGGGACTTAGATTCAGAACTGAGCTGTAAGGTGCCCAGTTGGTACAGTAATTGGTTACTGGTATGGGAAAAAAATATAGACATTTTGTGTCAGAAGCGTTGAGAGTGAAAAGGAGGCCGACTGTCTGGTTCCGTGGCCCACCGTTTAACCCTGGGGGCAAGACCTCCCATGCGGAGGAGAGCCTTCATTTTCTATTCCCTCTAAGCGCTCTCAGAGTCTTTTGGCTTCAATGACTATTTGTCACTCTTAAATGTTGGATCCAATCTGCTGCTGCCACTCGAAGAAATAGATCTTAGATGTTTTGACAGATGTTAGATGTTACATATCAAATAACACTACAGACCAAAGCAATATCATGTCGGTTTGATTTTTCCATAAGAAGGCCAGTGAATAACCACCGACAAAATTTCTTTTCAACAAATTTAAGGGACCTTCAAGCAAAGACCAAGATCTCAGCATTTCCAGTCGTTCTGGAAAACTGTGGTTTCACCACACCTGCTAGTTGATTAATAACATCTGGACAAAGGCATTTACTGAACCATCATATCTCTGACAGAATTTCCCATGCTGCCATTGCTAAGGAAGATGAATTAAGGGATCAGGGTTTAAAGCCTCCAAGTGGCTCAGGAGGGGGAAAGAACAAAAATATTATATCATTAAAACCAGATTAAAAGAAGAAAGATCCCCTTGTCCTACCCAGAGAATCATGGTGCCACCTCCTGATGCATTCCACCACTTGGTTTCTTTTCCCACCTGTAAGATTATATTAGTAATAGCTAATGATGGTAGTTTATATCAGTGCAAACCCAACATAATTTAGGGCTTTAAATGGAAGACCTACTATAGATTTTAGCTCACATTTATTTTTCCTTCTACTGTTGGATCTATGAAGTATTAAGTAGCATGGATACTTTATTGATTTATATTTGTTTCCAAGATTTAAAAGCTGGAAATTTCACAAATCCAGAGTTCCAGAGGTTCTTTAACCAAAGACACAAAAACCAAAACCAAAACCCTGACAATTTAGCATCACTTGGCTGGCCCACTGAACCAGGCTTCCTGGTCTCCACTACTGCCAAAGCTGGCCCAGCCTCCCTCCCTTACTTGGTTGGTCCCCTGTAGGCATTTGAATTAGGCCTTCCGTTTAAATATGATCATTACTAATTTTCTTAGTAAAAAAATCCCCAGTCTGTCTCTTATTACTGACAGTTCAATGATATAGTGAAAAGCCCATTGTTATTCTCACTGGCACACTATGGAAATGCAGCCAACATCGTCCCATTGCACAGCAAGGAACACCAAGGCCAAGTAGAGCAATGCAATTACTCAGTGTAGTAGAAGCAATGCCTGCTCTAGAATTCTGACCAGCTCTATTCAAGGCCATTCCTACTTACTGGCTGTGAGGATCTGAGTAATTATTCTCCCCCTCTGTATTTCAGCTTCCTCTTCCTAAAATAAAATCCACTCATGTGTAGGTAAAAGTCAAATGAGATAATTCATTAAAAATCTCTGGAAGATAGCAATTTCTCATTCAGTTTTAATTTCTTTTTTCTGTCTTCTACAACATGGACATGACAGCGGTCTCACAAATAAGACCGAAAGTATCTTTGATTTTAAACACAGTCTCTCATTTCATGCCATCCTGGAGACGAGGCACTAGATTTTGGAAGAACTCCGAAGTTGAAGTATTTTTACAATTGTCAAAGAATTTTCATACCTATGACTTCATGTGGTCTTAGCCAAATGGACAGGAGAATTGGTGCTATTGTTTTATAGATGGGGATATTGGGTCAAGGGTCTGCATTTCAGCCAGCTCTGGAACTTTTCCAGTTCTTGCTCTCTTGCAGAGTGGGCTACAAGGCATTTTAAAAAATTATTTTCTTATTCTATTTCATTGAGAGGAGACTCCAAGAATCCACAAAGAGGTTAAGCGAGTTGCATGGAGTTACACAACTGAGAGGCAGGCTCCCAGATGGAAAGTCTTTCCTCCCACCCATCGGTCCCTAAAGTGGGGTCCTCAGAACCCCAATCCCAAAAGATGCTCCAGGGAAAAGAACTCTCCAAAATTTCAGAAACTACTGTAGTATCTGCAATAAACTTTAAACTAGTAAAAACAACGAAGAGTGTGATACTGGAGGATGCTTGGTTTGATCTACACATTTCATACTTGCAACGCCCTAATTGGAACCTGCCTTCCAGACTTTGTGAGTTGGGATCTGCAAAAAATAAAAACAAAACACACACAAAAGAAGTACTCATCAAATCCCTCACTCCAACAGTGAAGTCTGCAATCTTTTTTACCAGTCACCCAGAGGTTTTGCTCATTAGCATAATGGATGTTAGAAATGGTTTTTCTGGCCAAATAAAGGGATGTCCAAGAATACAGAGCATAGCTAGACATTCGGAGGTTTGTAGACATTCGGATCCCTCCCAGGATTAGGGAGTAAGACTCCTGCAGACCAGAGAACCTTCACCTGGCAAAATGGGGGCCTTGAGGCTGAGGATACCTCACTGGTCCTCTTTCCCAGTTGACAGCTGGGAGATTCCCACCTCCCACTAGAACCTCAGCTCAGTCTTGCTGCTAGGATACCGTCCGGTCCGTCTCAGTAAATTCTCTACCCCGCAACACAATCAGAGCATCTGAAAGCATGAGCTCGTCACTCGGGCCACATCACGGTTTCTGTACTGGATGGCGAGGTTCTGTTAGCAGGTGCCTGAGAACTGGATACACCTGCATTGTAAACAGCTATCCAATGCCATGTGAGAGAGCCAGGAGACCCGCCTTCACCTGCTTGTAGTCACTGAAGGCTACCGAGTCCAGCCAAACTGGTGGAGGTTCAGGTACAACAAAAGTTCTCATCTCGTAGCCTCCTCTGGACTATCACATTGTGTTTACTCTGTCAGGCTCCGAAAAGTTCACTCAGGAAAGATACTGGTTTGACTCTATACTTACCAACAATTCACTGAAGGACAAAACTCCCCAGTCTCCGCCCACCCCTCCCCCAACCTGAACTGGCATCTCCTGGAATGCACTTGGGGAAATCCTGGTCTTCTAGCCCTGTCCGACCCCGTCACTATTAACTGACATTTCCTCCAGGCAAGGAGAGGACTAGAATTAGACACTGGACTTTTATGACTTCAGAGCAGAGTTCTTTCTATTGTTCTCTGCTCTTTTCTTCTTTCTCCAAGTAAATCACAGGATCATCAGAAACCCTATTGAAGCCTCTCTAGGACCGCACTGTGATCTTTATCTTCAAAGCCATCCAGCCAGGCCTCTGGCTCACAATTTGCATGACAGCTGAAGGAAAGTAAATTTGGGGGCTGGCTTCCTTTGATAACCAAATGCTTCTCTTTCTTTCTTTGTTACGAAGGTACAACTTTAAAAGGAATTCAGTGATGAGGAAAATAATTCTACAGTATTTAGCGAGGTGCAGTCACTGTGACATTTGCACAAAATAGGAACTGCGCCCAGTGTCTTCAATGGAGGTTGATTATTGAATGACTGGTCTGGAGGGTTTAAGAGGCCAGTGACAGTTCTGGGTGGGAGCCACCTGTGGAAGCAGGAAGGAGGCAGGAAAAGACACCTGAGGCAGAATCCTCTGTCCTGCTCTCCCTGCTCTTTTTTCCAGGGGCATCTTGTGCTCGGGGACGGGCCACAGCATTTGAAAGACCAGGTGCAAAACAAAAACGCACTTGTTCAAAGAGCAGAAAAGACGTGCCACTTAAGGGACTGAAATGCAGTGTTTTCCTTTCTTCCTTCCTTGCTCTCAATCTGTCACTGTGTTTCTAACTTGCTATTAATGTGATCGTAAGAAAAATTAACATTGAGTTAGTGGCATGAGTTTTACTGGTCCCCTTATATGGTGCCGGCTCCATCTGAAATGTTAATGTCAGAACATGTAATTCACACACTGAATCAGCAAAACTGTGCGGCTCCCATTTTGTGGCTCCAACGTGCAGATCTGGTTGGTTCTTGCCAGAGCGGGGGAAACGCCACACACAGTGAACAGCGATTTTATTTTATTTTCACATCCTGATGCATGAAGCTTCCAGCAGCAACACTGTAGCTTAGGTTTAATGGTTTAATGATGGATAAGGAAGGACTCAAGGCAAAAGCCACTCTGGGATGCCCTAGGTTTCCTTTCCTTTCTAGGTCATACAGGAAAGCAACATAAGAAATAACAATGCGCTTTTTTGGTTGTGTTTCTTAGAAGAACACTGTCTGCTTTCTGCATTTGAAGCAAGTTCAGGTTCAGAGGGAAAGGGCTCTGCTTCCTTGGTGAGGGATGTAACACACTGATCTTGAACTTGCTTTGGGTTTCACTGAACTCCCACACCTCTGGGTCCACGGAATTTTGTGTTTATGGGGTATCAAGAGTGCTGCTCACAAACAAGGCATCGAGGCCAGAGAGTGGACGCTTCACGCCTCAGCTACCTTCCCTGCTGATAGACGCGCTCCACTGTCCCGATGGACTTCACTCACAAACACAAGTTCAAAGATTAAAAACAAGTACAAGAATATCGAGATGGCGAAAGCATTAAACCAGGTACAGAGCCCTTCAGGGCATGGATCCCTGTGTGAGTGCCTGCAGTGTGCCCCTGAAACTGCCCTGCTGGGGGGTTCTCAATACATCCCCGGGGGCTACCCCTGGAGCCTGCATCTGGGGCTGTGGCCAAGGCAGAGACAGAACGGGAGACGGAGGTTCTCACATCTCCTCTGTCCATAGTGCTCTTAAGATCTCAGGAGTCTCTTCCTGGCACTCATTTATCAAGTTGCTAGGTTCATCCAAAGAACTTCAGTATTTGTGTCCTGACAGATTAGTAGCCATTTAAAAAAAATACACCAAAATCGAAAGGAAAGACTTTTTATTTTATTCTTAACTAATCACAAGTCCTTGCTAAGGGGATGTGGTCTGTCCGGCATTGACGCTCTTCAAACCTTGGGATTAAGACTGGGTTCCCACTGCACCCCTCATGTCCTTGCCCACGTGGATTTTCATGCAGCCCTTTCTGCCTTTGATCAGAGCTGCTACTCAAAATCCAGCCGCACAAAAATGGCATCACAGAAGTGGATTTAGTGTGGTCTTGTTGAAACTGAACAGCCTCTAGCCAAGAGTCATTCCCGAGGGTCCAATACATTTGGAGTATCCCCTTCTCCGGCAGAAATTCAATATATCCCACAGCGCGTCTATGAGTTCACTGTGGCACCCCAGGGCACCTTAGCACACAGAGTGGGAAACACAAGTGTTGAAAAATGTGGGCGCTATAGAGCTAGACTGTCTTGGTGACAAGTTGATTTAAGTTTTAGCACGTTAGGATCTACATCGTAAAATGAGGCCACCCCACAGGCATGATGTAAGGATTATGTTCACCACACAGGAGCTCCAGAAACATTAGGGCTTACCTCTCTATACGAGAGGCTTAATGACGGGGAAGGTAGGACTGACAGCAAATCCACTATGAGTTACCCTAGGTTTCCTTTCCCTTCTAGGTCATTTAGGAAAGCAACATAAGAAATAACATAACGCGCTTTGTTGGTTGTCCGTGTTTCTTAGAATAACATTGTCTTCTTTCTGCATTTGAAGCAAGTTCTTGAAGAAAGAGGTAGAACCCAGATCACGTATATCATGATTTAATGATGCATCTGCTGTGCTCTCCTTTTCCATTTCTTTATTTACAAAATGAATATTTATTGAGCACGCACTAAATTCACTAGGTATTTTGTTTGGTGCCAAGGGTACAAAGCAAAGCCCAAGAGATGGAACACCTTCTCCCAGGGAGCTTGAGAAGCACGGAAAAGGCAGACGACTTACTAACATGGAAATGTGCACAGCAGCACTCATTCATGTTGAGAATGACGCTTCCTACGAGCTTAGGACGTGACTTTGTCCGGTCTGGGGCAGACTCAAGAAGGAACATCAACAGGCTGGTGTTTAATTTGAAGTCTGAAGGGTCAGTTTTGCAAGAGTGGAGGAAGATAAGGAACGGCAGAAACAGCGACCTCTGCAGTGAAAGGGAGCAGGGAACGTGCCATTCACGGAGAGCACTGATTTCACAGGTAACTCGGAAGATGGGGAACAGGTGCAGCAACAGGCCACCTAAGCCATCAGCTGGTTGAGGGCACAGGTCACACAGAGCAGGACCCCGCGAGCCTTTCCCACAGAGGGCATATGGCCCTGCCACCACCCCTCAGCTCTACGGGTGTCACACAAAAGCAGCCACAGGTAATATGTAAACAAACGGGCATGGCTCTGTGCCAATAAAACTTTATTTACAAAAACAGGAAGGAGGCCGACTCTGGCCAGTTGCAGACCCTTTCTCTAGCGGGCTTCCACGTGTACTGCGTTGGTGGGGCCTAGAGAGGGTAACTACCCACCAAAAAAATAATTAAAGCTGATTCTTCACCTCTAAAAGTTTCCAATGTAAACAAGCAAATGAACACGGCACTTAGGCAATCCAGGGCCACAGGGGCGAGCCCCGTGGTTTGGCAAAACTCACAACAAAAAACACCAATCTTTACCCATTGTCGACATCTTAAGTCTCCCCAAGTAACTCCTGTCTGTCGGCGGAAGGAAATGCAACGATACCAAAGGCCAAAGAAAAGGACGTTGATCTACAGTGAGGAAGAGAGAACGCAGGGGCAGGAGGAGGGGTGGAGGCCAGCGGGCTGGTGGCTCAGCGCTGATTCATGAACCCCAGCCGGACCCCGGCTCCCTCCTCGCCCTGCCTGACCCCTGCAGCCGGTGCTCTGCTTTCACAAGGTGCTCCTGGCTGGAGGTTTCCTATTAAAAAAGAGCAGCGCAGGAGGGCCTGCAACTTCAGGCATCTTAGACAAAGAAGGTCAAACTGAGTCCCTCCTAGTTGTCATGGCAAGAAAGACACCATCGCAGAAGCACCAAAAATGCCACGTAGGAGCTCACTTCCATGAGCCACAACCACGACACATGCCCCCTCCCCGCGTGCAAGCCACGCGCAGACCCGCCCTTGTACCTGTGTGGACGAATGCCTGCATCTCCCGGTGTCCCGGCTCCTCCGGCGACTTGCTGGGGGGCGTCCTGGTTAAGAACGCCTTGTTGATGGCCACAAGTGCTCTCACCTGATGGGAACTTTCCATTTCTATCTCGGGGGGGGGGGGGCGGGAAGTTTCTGAAAATGTAATTCCATACCACATGCATTGGAATTACCTAGAGATGCTGACTGAAAATGTAGACTCACGGGCTCCACCCCAGATCGATGGAACGATCACCTGCCAACATTTGGTAACTACAAGCTCCGAGGGTAGAATGCGGTGGCGCCATCCTGTTCAGCACAGCTGTAGGCAAATGATTAGCACGGGTCCTGCCTTGGCTGAATCGAATCATCGCAGATTGGGCCGGTGAGCTCACTCTGAACTCAGCCAACTGCTGACTTTCATCAGAAGATGGGCAGCCTCACCTCCAATGTTTAAACAAAAGAATTTAAAACCTTAATATGAATGGAAAGGATTGAGTTTGCTGTCTTACTGGAAATCTGAAAATGGCCGTATTTCTCCTGGGACTAAAGGGAAGAAGATTTTGTTAATACGGTTGACCTCTGCGCAACACAGAAGGAAGAGAGACTGGCCCCCACTCGATTGGACATCTGAGCGTAACTTTTAACTCCGCCCAAAATTTCACTAACAGCCTACTGTTGCCTAGAAGTCTTACCAATATAACACATATTTTGTGTTACATGTTTTATACATTGTATTCTTACAATAAAGCAAGTTAACAAAGAAAAGAAAATGTTAAGAAAATTATCAGAGAAAATGTATTTCCAGTACTGTACAGTATTTATTTTTTAAAAATCCACATATAAGTGGGCCCACAAGTTCCAACCTACGTTGTCCACAGGTTAGCAGGTGTACAGTACTCTCCCCTCAGAGGTCAAGACTGTCCCCAGATGGAATTCTAAGATGTCACTTTATACAAATCTACATTCTCTTGGCTTCGTTCGGTTTCCTGAGCTATTATTGGCTGAAATATTTGAGATCCTCAGACCAGGTACACTGCTCTGGCTTCATTCACACTCTTTTCAGCCACTACAACACACAGGGATGATTTCGAGTAAATACTTGGTAAATGAATCAATGAATTTTAGAAACCCAGTCTTATTTTAGAAAGTATTTGAGGGGCTCCTGGGTGGCTCAGTCGGTTAAGCATCCTGCTTCGGCTCAGGTCATGATCTCACTGTTGGTGGGTTCGAGCCCCACACTGGGCTCTGTGCTCACAGCTGGCTCAAAGCCTGGAACCTGTCTTTGGATTCTGTGTCTCCCTCTCTCTCTGACCCTTCTCTGCTCACGCTGCCTCTCTCTCTCTCTTTCTTAAAAAAAAAAAAAAAGCATTTGAATAACTACATATTCTACCTTAATCTGGGTAAAAGATCTTTATAGCGCTGGCCCACCATGCAAAGGGGAATACACAATTTACTCTTGGTTCCCCCTCCACATCACCTTCCACCCAAAAAAGGTTTCTTTTCTTAATATGTAATTAAAGCAGAAAGCAACAACTAAGTCTAAGAAGAATTCTGTAGCTTAGTCTCCAGATTTAGTTCATTTCCAATGTTGACAAGAGTGCTTTAGAATATAGCTTGAATCAGGGACAAATCCACCACAGTTTCAAAAGACTCCCTTTTCTTACACAATATGTTTGTTCCCCACCGGGGTTAGAGATCAGAAAAGAAAAATCATTTCAAGTCACTGTTTCCCTTATTAAGTCTTGAGATTAAAGTGTTTAAATCTCTCATGGTTTCTGTTCCAAACTGGAAACTAATAAAAGGGAGTATCTGAGGTTCTTAGGACTTGAGTAAAGGTTGTGAACCGCAGCGTGGGCGAATCCAGCCTGGCACTTGTTTTTGTAAATAAAGTTTTATCGGCACACAGACATGCCTATCTACTTATGTACGTGGTTGCTTTGGCAATACAGCAAAAACAGAGCTCATACGTCTAAAATATTTACCTTCTGGCCCTTTAAAGAAAAGTATGCAGCACGTGTGAGGGATTTACACGCAGGCTCAGGAATCCTAACACCTGGGTTCAAATGGGAGTAGACCTTTGAGTAGCTTTGACGTAATCAGGCAGGGGTGAAGTGGAGCTGTGCCCGTAGCAAGAGGAAATACAAGCAAACCAAATGTAAGCCGGAGTCTAGGCGTGAGAATCCTAGAAAGGGAAATGTTTAAGAACAGCTGATCACAAGCAGCTTTCTCAGATAAAATACCCACTTACGCTAGGGTCAATCAAATAATTTCCTTGCTTTGCTTCCACATCTCGTCTATAAAAACTTCCGCCGGCCCCTGTCCCCGGAGCACTCTGATCACCTTAGCTTTGGTGTTGCCCAATTCAAACAAACTGTGCTCAGATCAACTTGAAAAAATGTTTTGTTTTGCAAATAAACTTGAAAATTTTAACATCCCTCTTTACCTCTTAGCAATGCTAAGAGATCTTGGGCGTATTATTTAGATGATTTAGGCTCCAAGGCTCAGTTTTCCCATCTATAAAATGGGGGCAAAAATTATACTTACCTCCTGGACCTGTTGTAGGGATTCAATAAGATAATACAGGTAAAGTCCTTGACAATAAATAAGAACCATTAGGATAACCTAATAGAACTCTCACTTTTTTTTTTTTTTTGGTCCATATGTTTCATATTTAAAAAGTTCTAGGGGCTCCTGGCTGGCTCAGTCAGCTGAATGTTCATCCCTTGATTCTGGCTCAGGTCATGATCGAGTCCCACTTGGGGCTCCGCGCTGAGTGTGGAGCCTATTTAAGATTCTCTCTCTCCCTCTGCCCCTTTCTCTCCCACTTGCACGCTTTCTCAAAAAAAAAATTTTTTAAGCCCTAAAGGAGGTCCTGATGTGTAACTACATTCAGCAATATTTCCATACACACTCATTAGCTTTCGGCCTGCTTCAGCAACTTTGACTTCATTAAAATTATAATGATTTCACTCCCTTCCCTTTATCTCCTTCTTCAGCTTAAGCCCCCATGTTGGCAGCCGGGGCCTTGGGAACCAGGGAGAACTTCTTATGCGACAGTTTTGGGAGAAAAGGAAGATAAAACAAGAGGCGGCTAGAGTCAGAACAAACGGTGTGGAAGTGACCACATGTGTGCGGCGAACCAAAGTTTCAAAAGACGAATACGATTCCACCTGGGAGAAGGCAGATGGGCTAACAGAACGGGACAGGCAGCGGCGCCCAGCACAGAACACAAACGCATCCCAGCAAAGCTCCGTGTCATTTGTGTGTCCCTAATCCGCTAATTAATTCCTAGCTGAACCTAACCCTCCTTCCCCCGGTTCTTCTCCACCTCTGAGACAAACGCCCCTAAGCAGCAGTGTCGTGGAAATCCCAACTAACTCGGATCCAACTGGGAAGTCAGCCAGGCGAACTTGGGATTTTAGCAGGGTCTTCGGGGTTTCATTGCTCACTCTCCATTTTGGGAAATCATGCACGTTTTGGACGGAGCACAAATGAAAGCGAATCATTTTCTGGCCCTTGCTTGGTGTTGAGTAAAATTCACTTTTTTTTCCCCTAGAAAACACAGGATAGGATTTTCCGGGGGAAATAATAATTTTAGAAGGGTCTCGCTCAGTATCTGGCGCCGAGGAAGTCTACAATCAGCGTTAACTTGCCTCTCCTGGAGAAAGCGTTCTATCCCCAAGTTAGGAGTTGATTCGGCTACCCAGTCAATCATCACCTATTTTTCAAGCACGAGCTATGTGTGAGGCCCAGGTCTCGGGCCTGGGAAATAGGATTGCCAGATTTAGCAAAGGAAAATACAGACCATCCCAGCAAATTTTAATCCAAGGTACACAATGAACCATTTTTAGTGTAATTACATTCCACGCAATGTTTGGGATATACTTATGCTAAAAAATTAGTCATTGTGTATCAAACTTAATTGGATGCCCTGCACCGTATCAGGGAACCCTGCAGACAACTGAACGGTGACCAAAACCCACACACCCCTGCTCCCCATGCAGTCAAAGCCCTTCCAGCCCCGGGAGCTCCCAGGATTTAATTCCCATCCGGCAGCTCCCAGTGGGAAAGCCAGGGGACTTGAGTGACCGTCTCTTCAGAGGCACATGGCCCACGGGGGACCCACTTAGCAGATGTCACTCTGTGTTATAACTGCAACTTCATTTCCTGGTCATACTCCTGTGCCCTCAGAGTCCTTGGCGACAGGGCCCACACCTCTTTACCCCTGCATCCCTGGATTCGATCCAGCGCAGTGTCTGGAGCTAGAAGATGCTCAGCACAGACCAGCAGCACCAGGGAGCGGGCAGCTCTGTGATGGCTGCACAGACATCAAATGCGATGCCAGACCACGCTCGGGCTCCTAGGCAAGGGATTCACATACCTTCATAAATACTGGAAATATAAGAGAAAACCAGATAGCCAGGCTCCAAAGAACATAGGGGTGAAGAATGTGCTTTTATTTTTAAATGTTTTATGAAGGTACTCCAAATAAAACAGAGGCTTTTAAAAAGGGGAGGTGGGCGACTGGAGGCAGACCACGTGAGAGCAACATTATAACCCCGTAGAGAATCTTCAAGGGCCCCTGGAAGGTATTTCTTAACCTCATAGGTAAGAGTCAGTCAAGCACTGATTTAACGTATTGGTAAGATAATAAAAAACAACTTCCAGTAGTTAAGCAGAACAAGAACGTTAATAACTAAGGAAAACGGTATCGACAAATAACGAATAATGAGGAGCCACTTTATTGTCAGTACTGACTGTCATACAACTGAAACACTCAGAAGGGAAATCACAAGATCCACAAAACGATAGATTCAGAGGAGGAGGAAGGGACACGGTATCTACAATAGAAAATCATCTTGCGGCATTGACTCCTTTCTGTCCAGCTGTAAAAGAGGGAACAAAAAGTCGAAATCTATAGAGCATGTTTCAATCACGCTACGATTTTTTAAAAAAGGGAAAAAAAAAAGAAAGAAAAAGACAAATATTGCATTGCTGTTTCCCAATGACCACACAATCAGCCGGGGACTCTCAGATTCTTTGCTTCCTGGCTTCCCTCGCTTTCATCCTGCGGCCTGGCGGAATCTGCGGTGGCGGACGCATCCCCAGCGCGTCCCACAGCCACTCTGCGCAGCTCCTGTCAGTGCTCAGATCGGTAGGCAGGAAAAGTCTCTGTCCGATGAAGCTTCAGAGGGCTGGCAACATCTTTTCCAAAAACAAACAATAAATAAAAGAATTTAAAAACGGCAGTTACATTTCATGAAAGCCCCAGGTCGAATTAGCCAGCAGCAAGTTTCTACGTAACAGAAACAAGTAATATACAACACAGGATTTTCCCCCCAAAGGCCACACAGTGATATGCAAATGAGTCCAGAGAGACCACACAATTACCATATCATTTGCATGTGGTCTTTGCATTGAGCTATCGTCAGACCACTAGCAGCGACATTCCTCCTCAGTTTTTAAAATTTCCCATCAACCCCTATATTCAGGGTATTTGAGGGAAATGAGAAGGAATCATAGGACTGTGAAATTTTTTGTCTAGGACACTCTTTGGAAACCTGACCAGAAATAAGACAGTATTCTATTTAGATTTAGGAAATTGTGTTATAAGGAGGCCTTATTATTTCAGGCACACAGGCTTTATTATTTCAGGTTTAGGTTCCAAACCAGGAGAAGTGAAGCAGTCAGGAAGGCAGCTCCCAGGAAGCTGGGGGTGGCCAACGTTCTCTGTAAAAGGTCACATACTAGATATTTCAGGTTTTGCAGACCGTATGGTCTCACTGCAGCTACTCAACTCTGCTGCCTGTTGTGCAAAAGCGACCCGGTGAATACGCGACAAATGAGCATGGAAGTCCCGCAAAACGTTAACGACAAAGACTGACTCTGGCTGCCGGGCCCCGGTTTGTCAATCCCCTGGACAGAAGGCTTGGTTTTATACAAACAAGAGGCTTTACTGCCATCTGCTGGCTAGAGCTTTTACCACAAGCTGGGAAATTCACGCTGAGGGTTAGCAGAGCAAACCCTAAACAAGTGAGCGGAGAATTCCTGAGAACCACGTGTGTGTGGGGTCAAGCCCGGGTAGCAGAGCGACAGGGCTGCGGTCACGTGGAGAACCCACACCCTGCCCGGGGGGAGGCCCAGAATCCGAAGCCGCTCCAGGCTCTGAGCTGCCAGCAGAGCCGAAGTGGGGCTCGAACCCATGAACTGTGAGATCATGACCTGAGTTAAAGTCAGACGCTTCACTGACTGAGCCCCCCAGGTGTCCCTACAACAATGATGTTTTCAAATACCGTGCCGAGCAAAAATGTTTATGGTGGCCTAACTGTCACATTGTCACCAACGGCCCCGACGTCCATCAGACCTCAGTCAAGACCCTTCCTGACTTAAGAAGCCATGGACTCCGATACTCGCAAGCCTCCAATCAGAACCGTAAGGAAATCTGCAGTCACACACACGGTCACTGGTGCACAACAGCACTGGTTATTATTAGCAGCTTAAATATGAAAACACCCCAAAGCCCAAGAGATCTTTTCCTCCAACCTGCTGACCATTCTGAACACAAACTCTATTTTCTTTCCAATACACACATGTGCGCACACACACGCTAGAACACGGACTGGCACTACAGCGGCACCTGGCCGGCTCAGTCGGCAGAATGTCTGACGCTCGACCTCAGGGTCATGAGTTCAAGCCCCATGTTGGGCGCAGAGATTACTCAAAGGGAACCTGGGAACCGCAGGTGAAGATCCTGGCGCATCTGTTACAGTCCGATACAGATTCGCGTGCAAACAGTGTCAGTGCAAAACCCAAATCAAGTGCAAATCAAGCGGCTCCTTAGACCCTACAGGTTTGTGAATAAAATGAGAGTGTCCACGTGGGGTCAGATTGTAGTGAAAACCCCGGCAGTTTCTAGCACGCTGGCTGACTGACCCTTTCTGGCTTGGTGCGAATGCTGCTTTTAGCTTCACGACAGGCGGTGGAGTCACCTTCCTGCATTTCCGCAGTTCATACAAAGATCGTGAGCTGCTTCCGGCCGACAGACCCCATGTGGCCCGAGACCCGTCCTCTGGCCGGCACAGGTCCTAACGCATTTGGAATTGACGGTCAGTATTGAAATAACCGCAACATTCCCATAAAGGTGCCGATTTCCTGCTCTCCTGGAAAACCGGAGAGCGCGCTGGTCCAATCCAGGGTGCCTGGGACTCCCCAGGGACCACACCACCCCCTTCCGGGCCCCATCCCGCTGTTGGCAGGCCCTCCCTGGCCCGGACAGACGTGAGAGTTTGAGACCTTCATTTATTTGTTACCTCTGGATACTTGTTCAGATCTTAATCTACTCTCTCTTAACCGATACGCATACCCTGGACGTGACTCGGTTAGAATCAAGATTGAAAAAGATAACGTTGACTTTTCAGCAGTAGCCCCTGATTTTAGGAATCGACACCCTTAAATGTGTAAATCGCAGGGGCTGGACCCGATCATCTGGAGGAGCTGCTCCCGCTGTACGGCGTGTGCCTTGGGAACAGCCCTCCATGGTGGCAGGGTTTCCTCTCGCAGGTAAGAGGATATAGAAAAAAAAAGGGAGTTTTAACACCAGCCCCTCCCTCCACTAGCCACACCATCTTACGCAAGTGCTTGGCCTCCAAGGGTCGCAGATTCTGCCTGCGCTGAAAAGGAGAACACAGTCCTCGGTTTGGCTCTTGCCAAATCAAACCGTTGCTGGGAGAACCAGACGAGGCCACACGCCCAATGCCCGGGAGCATGTGACACAGACACTGGGTGCCGATCTTTGATTTCCTAAAATAACCTAAAGTCAAATCTGATTAATGACACGCCCGCCTATTTCCTTCTTGTTTTGAAACTATCCTTCAAGGCACCTGCAACAGAAGGATTCAGGAAATACGGAGTCATGAAGCACCTTTGCCGTGAGGGTAAAGATTCCCAAGAGGATGACTCTGAGAAGGAGGGGATGGGGATGAAGGGACCCACTGAGGCAAACGCACCTGCCGTCTCCTGCCAGCGCTCAGGCACCAGCCACGATGCTCCCATTTTGGTCTTTGCCCCGGTCCCTTTCTGCCTCAGGACCTTTGCACCTGCTGAACTCGCTTTGGAGAATCTCTTCCCTGTTTCTCCTCAGGCCGCAAGTCTCCAGGCAAATGCTGCAGGATCCTGGCACCTCCTCCACCTAAAGAAGCCCCTTTTGTCTTCTGATCCTTCCCAGACCAACAACTCTGCTTCATCATTGTCCGTTACAAATAACATGACCTTTTCAATGTGACCAAATCTGATACGAAATACATTTGTGTAATTACCTGTGTAATCTGTGACTCTGTTAGACTTCAAGCTTTAGGAGGGCAGACACACGCCTGTCTAGTAGCGTGCGTGTCCCCATCACTTGGCACAGTGCGTGGCATGAAGCTGAGGCCCAGAGAACATTCGCCGACTGAGTGAGAGTGTGCGGATGAGGGAACGGAGAAATTAAAGACCTCACCCACCCGTCAGGTGACCTTGGGCACACTGCTAACCCTTCACATTCTCAGTTGCTTAGTTGCAAACAAGAATAATCTACTCTCACATGGCTATTTTAGGGACCAAGTGAGATCATGTGTGGCAAGAACTTAGTGCCAAGCCTGGAAGCAGGTCTTCAAGAAAGGGTGTCTTTATAAAAAATACTCCTTCAGTTCGTCTTGTCTGCCTTGTGAGGAACAAATCTAGGACTTTGCCAGTGGTACGTTAGTGTTCATTTACGTAAAAAAGGAGAGAAGAGGTTTCATTTTCAAAAAAGTTTGCCAAGCTCTGGTTTCAACAAGATTAAACAGATTCTTTAAGACGGGACATCTCGAAATCGTGAAAACAGTGACTGGCATTCTTAATCTCTAAGAAGGAGAATTTAACTGAACGTGTAGCGTTTCCCCCAAACTTAGTGGACCACAGCACTATTTTGGGGAAGGGCCATCTCCACCCAGGTTAGCACTCCACGGGACACAACTGGGAAAACACCACTCTGTGGTTACTTTATGCGATGCATTCCTGAGAGAATCCGGCGAATGCAGTGTTCAACTCTACATGCTTCTCTTTCATACATTTCTTCCAGTGCTCACGATAAACCTCCTTTACAGGCTGATTCTGTATATGCTCAACCCTAGAAGGGAATTTCTACATGGAAATTAGAAATGGGGCAGGAGAAGGAGTGATAGTGAATTACATATGTCTCCATATGCCCAGCATGTGACATGCGTCATGTGTCAAAGTCAGCACCTCTTCTCCACCTAAGGCAGTAATGATAAGATATTAATTCCAAAACCAACCAGCAGGTGGCTCTGCAGGACTAAATTCAGAGAGGAAATGGCAAGTTCTCAAACCAGACGGACAAACTCCCCCATAAGGGTCTATATGCTTTTTAAGATGAACCTCCAATCACAGGAGACGTCATCCTGAAATATGCCCAGGCAAATGAGCCGGCCAGACGAATCCCAACTCATAAGAACCATCAAACCAAGAAGAAACGATGTGCCACATAACCTCAAGTAACAGGGTAATGATGTCATTAATTTTTTCCAGTTTCAGCTTTAATCTGGGGGTGGGAGAAAGGGAAGGAGGAAGACGGGTGAGAGACATGAACCAATAGGTGAAATTATCCTATTTTTCATGTAAGTGACCGCCTCGGATAAACAAGATCGATTTTAGGCAGTCTGAGAAAAAAAATTTAAGGTGACAAATTACTGATAAACTGAGTCCCACACTACGCATAGACCTCAGGGAGGACTGGTGACTCAAAGGCAAGCCGTAATATAAAATTAACAGAAAGATGGACACATAGCACGCAGGTGAAGAAATCTCTCTGTAAACACAGGTACAAATTAAGTATCAAAAGAAAACACATGTAACAGAGGTATCTGAAAGCAAATACTGTGTGGGAATAATTGTTACAAAAACATAAAGCCAAAAAAAAATAATAATTCTGAAGCAGCTACAAGGCCACTTTCATGCGTACAGATAGTGTAAGATACTAAGGTATTTTACCAAGTACGCCAAACAGGAAAACTGTTAAGAACTCAAATGGAAATGTGTGTTCCACAAAGATCATACTATGTAACAAAAAGCAGACAACAGAAATTTTAACAAGCTTCTTCAAAGCCTAGAACACAATCATCTTCAAAACCCTACAGATTATCAATACAAAGTCCGATAATCCACCACGTGGTGAGAAAATCCGTGGTATTCATTCTCCTTACGACCCGTGTCGATTTCATTAGAAACCAGATCATCACTATCTTCAAATTACTGTTTTGCAATTACTATTGCTGGGTTCCCTTGAAAAATCTATCCCAATAAACTTGAACCTAATTTTACAATAATACCTCATTACTTTTGAGTGACGGATGGTAGGGATAATTAATAATAAACCTAATAATAAAGGGAACAAACCCAAGTTTAATTTTGATGAGTTGCTGGATTTGTGGCATGCTGGTTTTGACACAAAATAACGGGAGCTTCTCAAACAATGCAAATTTCTTTCTTTGCTGTGATGCTTTATATTACGTTGCTCTACGTTGATTGAGGTGACTCGATCACTACCATTATTTTGGAATCAGGGGATTACTCCTCTTTGCAATCATCCCAGGCCCGTGAGCGGCGGGTATATGGTCCTCCAGCCATAATACAGGCTTTTCGCCTGGCAGTAAAGTTGCAAATTTTGTTGTTGTTGTTGAAAAAAGTGTGTCTGTATCCTGGAAACAGAGCTGTCTCCCTTGTAGTAACCAGAGGGCGACACTGTTGGAATAGTCAGGTGTATCCTAAGGCGTACGAACAGTGTGTAACCGTATCCGCAACATCCTCTTTCAACCTACAAAGATGCCTCACAGTATTGTTACACAGTCGGGGTCCTGGTAAGACCCCTGGGCTCCATCGTTTCTGATGAATGGCGACTCACTGTGGCTAAGGGAAGTCAGATTAGTTAAGGGCAGTAAGGTGCTCCGGGACGGTCGCTAACAAATACTAAAACTTCAGCACCTCCCAGGTGTTCAGGACATCCTCACGCTCGGTGCATCGTTGCAAACATGCTAATCTAGGGGAGTCCCGAGGCACATCGGCTTTGATGCAAACTCCTCAGAGCACCACCTGCATCTCAAGAACTGGGCTACCTGTCCATTTCCTCACTGCGGAGCCCGTATCACTTTGCGTCTCTGTTACACATTCCAGACACGCAGAATCTAAAAAGACATACTTTTATTTTTGTAAAGATCATCTTGGTAAAGTTAGACAGTCAAGTCACAAAGCAATTCAATAGCTTTGTGTGAATTTACGTTATGCAACCTTCTTTCAAACTTTCCGTAATTACTATTTATCTCCTGTGTGTTAAAAATATATATAGCCAGTTGCTCTGATAGCATAAAGGCAGTGAAATACAGTTTTCTTTACAAAAATAAATTTATTTAAGTAGAAGAGATGCCATAAAATCGAGTAACAGTACGAGGGGGAATGCATAAGAGAAAAATGCTCGTAATGCAATTCCAATGCTGCAAAACTTTCCGAAGGTGATGTGGGACAAATGGTCTTTTGGACGGCCTCCTCTGACCCAACGTGCTCCCTGTGGGCGTGTCCTGGAGCGAAAGCGTGTTTATCAGTTACTTCCGGGGAGGGACATGCACACAGCCACTCGGGATGCGCCCCGGGAAGGGCGGAAAGGAGGGCTGAGTGATGAGGGAAGAGGCAACGCCGTTCATGGCCAAGGCCACTGTTTCCCTGCGGTCCTTCAGTCATCCCTACACTCATTGATTCAGCCCATTTCCGCACAGGAACTAGGGTGTTGGGAGCCATTTCTGAACTCACTAAGTAGAGAAATTCCTTGTGAAGTTAAGGCGGGTTTTGCACGGCTTCCTGTCGTCAGATGGTCACCGATGTCCACCCCCCACTCAATTATTTTGCTTGGGCACCGACCCCCCAGGCTCCTTGCTGACTGGTATTGGGAGTGACTTGTCCCCTTATTCTGGCCCTGAAATGCTGACTGCCCCTTCTGAAGGAACTTACTGTAGGGACTTCTTCTTTTGTATTTATGGGAGCAAACACTGCATTTCCTGAGAATCTTGTTTTTCTTATACTTCCCCTTAAGCAAACAGGCTACTGACCCCTGCTCACAACAACTAATTCTTGCCTTTGCCATGCTAAAAACACTGTCCTGTATTTGAATGCTAAAGATCCCTTCCTTCCCCATATGATAAGCATCTAAATCACCTACATCAATCACTACTGATAAAGATTATGTATAAGTCTTCTACCAGTCTATGTTCTGGGAAATTTTTACCTACCAAAAAAATCTGTCATCAGAAATCATTGTTTAAGGCAAATGCCACTTCTGTGCTGTGCCCCACACATTTTTTACCATCAATAAAGCTGGCTCTCAGGTCAGAGCAGAGATGCCTGCCTGGTGATCAGAAAGAATCTCGTGGCTCTGTCATCCCTTCCCCTTTCTCCAACACCGTCCATCCTTCAGGGAACCCTGCACCTGCTGGAGCTGGACTCCGGCACTAGGGGCCATCTAGCATACACCCTTTAAAGTTCTGGGATCTTCCAGCTCATCATGGAAAGTTCTTCAGCATGGATTCCCCCCCACAGGCCTATCTACTTTTTATAAGTTACATCTGCAGGGGCACCTGGGTGGCTCAGTCAGTTAAGCATCTGACTTCGGCTCAGGTCATGATGTCACAGTTTGTGAGTTCGAGCCCCCCCATTGGGCTCTCTGCTGTCAGCACAGAGCCCGCTTCGGATCCTCTGCCCCCTCTCTCTGCCCCTCCCCTACCAGTTCTCTCTGTCTCAAAATAAATAAGCTTAAAAAGTTACATATGCATAAGCTAATCTTACACACTATAAAAAATAAAGACTACATTTGAAAAGATAAGCAATGCCTGATTTCTTTTTCTAATTGTGCCTGCGGTCCCCACCGTGGGTTTATTCTGTATCCTGCTTCCGAGACCACTTTCCGGAAGACGGGCTTCCTAGGATCTGCTTAGAGCCCCAGCAGAACCAGAACCCAGGACCCCTGCCCCACGTGTCCCTCTCCAACAGGGACATGGTTCCAAAGCTCGGGCCTTGACGAGAATCACCTGGAGGGCTTGCTGTCGCACAGATGGCTGGGCCCCGCCCTCACGGTTCCCGACTCTGTAGGTCCCGGGAGAAGCCCGCAGACCTGCATGCAACAAGTTCCTAAGTGACGCTGATGCTGCTAGTGCTAAGCGCAGTGGACTACGTCTCGAAGCGTGGACCGCAGCCCTCTTGCCCGCACCCTGTGCAGGCGCTGGGCAGACGTGCAGATGCCGTGACGCCCAGGCCCTCGGGAGCTGAGGGCCCAAGAATCTGCACTTGAAACAACTTGCTCCGGACACGGTGATAGAGTACGTGCCCGGCAGTGAGGCCTCGATGGGGGCCCTGGCTCCGGCGGGAAGGGGACAGCCAGCCTGGCCGAGCCCCCCGCACACGGCCCCCGCTTACCTTGCAGGCGGCAGAGCTGCCCCGTGCTGTGCTGACGCGTGATGTGCTGCCAGTAGGCGCTGCGGGGCAGGGGCACCATGGTGCTCAGCGAGGCGGCCCGCTCGCTCATCTTCATCTGGAGCTGCAGCCAAGAGAAGAAAGCGGAGTGTCAGTGACCCTGGGGCTGGAGAACACCGGAGGGAGACCTGGAGAGCTAGCGGTCAGAACCATGACAGCTGGTGTGCAAATCAGTGGGTGCTTCCCGGTGGAGGTGACGGCTATGGTTTCTGCTTCCTGGACAGCATCCCTTCTCCACCCTGCTGGCAACAGTGTCTGTCGCCTTCCCTCTGGGGAACCTCCCTCCACCTCAGCTCAATCCATCTCATAAGTTACAGGGAGGAGACGTCACCACTGACCCTAGGGGGGTGCGGCGCTCCAAGCCAGGAGCTGGGAACATTTATTAGCATTTTTGCAAAGACAGCATCAGTAGAGGTAAGCCAAGGGCTTTTGTCTGATTTGCTCCTGCCTTTCTCCCCCAGGTCTAGGATGTTTCCTGGCAGACGGTGGGTTCGAGATACAGTGCATGCTGCACTGAATGAACGGCTTCCGTGGGAGGCTGCTGAGGACAGGATACGGGACAGGGCCTGTCTTAAAACAACACAGAGCGCACGCCAGTCAGCGAACTGACGTAGAGGAAGGCAGCCAGGAAAAGGGGGTGACCTTGGATCCCGCGTGAACCTGGAAACTAGCCCTGGACGTCTCAGCGATCCGAGCCAATGATCTCTTTTCAGTTCACGCTGATTTGAATTCGGTATTCTGTCACCAGCATCAGAGCAAAACGCGGTCTGCTCTTCCAAGAGCCTGATCCTTGTTCCAGATTCCGAGGGAGGAGAGGGGATGTCAGGGCTCTTGGCCTGGGTCCCGGGGAGTCGTCAGTGGCCTGTCTGACACACGGAGGGAATGGACCTTACAAGGGAGGTTTCAGAGAGAAGGTGGCCTGGAGGGACGGGCAGGGGTGGGGTCCAAGGACAGGGACAGGGCGGGCGTGGGGGACAAGCTAGAAGCGCAGGTGTGTGGTGGGGGGCGGCCTCCGGCCACCCTCTCCCCTCAGCCCGGGTCTCTGTGCAATCAGGTGTAGTTTTGTTACACGGAGAAGTGACTGTGTGCAACGCTTGATTTCCTGGAGTTGCCAGAATATCAAGTAACCCGCCTCAGTCCTATAAATGTACCCAGGAAAACACAGGTCTGCACAAGGGCACGCCGCGGGACATGGTCGCAACCCGAGGCTCCATCGCTGAAGACCTGGTGACTGGCTCTGAGACGCTGCTGCGCACTAGACACAGGGGCGCCGGGGGGAGGAACGTGTGCGCCAACTGAGAAGGAAACGTGTGTACACGGCATCATCAAGGAAGCAGTGCGTTGCGGACCACCGTGTTCTGGTGGAATGTCCTTTTACGTGCTCATGTGAGATGCAGTTTCATTAAATGCCTGACACTTGGGTTGTGGGAAGAGAGAGTTCGGGACCCGCTCAGTACTTTCCTAGCACAAACTAGGCACAGAAAAGAGGGGGGGCATTAGTATTATTATGAATTGCAAGGTCCATTTAAATATTTTTGAAAAAAAATTTTTTAGCATATTTATTTTGAGAGAGAGCTCAAGCAGGGGAGAGGAAGAGAGAGGGAGAGAAAGAGAGAATCCCAAGCAGGCTCCGTATGATCAGCGCAGAACCCAACATGGGGCTTGAACGCACGAACCGTGAGATCATGACCTGAGCTGAAATCGAGAGTCGGATGCCTGGGTGGCTCAGTTGGTTGAGCGTACGACTTGGGCTCAGGTCATGATCTCACGGTTTGTGGGTTCGAGTCCTCCATTGGGCTCTGTGCTGACAGCTCAGAGCCTGGAGCCTGCTTCTGATTCTAGGTCTCCCTCTCTCTCTGCCCCTCCCCTGCTCACGCTCTATGTCTCTCTCTTTCCTTCAAAAATAAATAAACATGAAAAAAAAGAAGAGTTAAACGCTTAACTGGCTGAGCCACTCAGGAACCCCTAAAGATTTTTTTTTAAGAAAACTCTCCACTCTGCACACCTCCTCAGCACGGTGCATCTAGGCCTAATATTGGTCCATACATTCATTGAAGCCAAAACAATATGACGCTTCATGCCCCAGAGACCAAAACTCGTAGTTGATGAGATTGAACTTGAAGAAAAGATTATCACCACTTATTCCGAAGATAATTTAATTATATGTGTTATATTTACATGCAATGGACTGAATTCTGAGTCCTACCACAATAAGACAATTAGCAAAATGGGTCCCCAGGTAGAATTCGATAGCACCAGGTTTCATGGGCACATTTTTTCTAAACACACCCTGCTAGATCAAAAGGTCAAAGAGCCGAGAACAAAGCTAACAGAAAAGTTCTAGTGCAGTTATTTCTTTATTTCTGTACATGTGGAAGTCTCAAAGCTTAAGAGTAAAGCCAAAAACAAGCAGGAATAGATTGAGAAGTGACTTTCGGTGACATTTAAGCCCATTTACATGGAATGAAAAATAAATAAATAGGAGGAAAAGACATGGATTTCCAAGGTACTGATTACTGGATTTTTCTTTTTTTCTTATGTCTTTTATTTATTTTTATTTTTTTGAGAGACAGAGAAAGACAGCGTGAGCAGGGGAAGGTCAGAGAGAGAGGGAGGCACAGAATCTGAAGCAGCTCCAGGCTCCGAGCTGTCAGCAAAGAGCCTGTCACGGGGCTTGAACCCACAATCGTGAGATCATGACCTGAGCCGAAGTCGGATGCTTAACCGACTGAGCCACCCAGACATCCCTGGATTTTTCTTAATAAAAAGAGATTGCAGTCGGTATTATAAATAATTTCAAGCAAAGGAAACATTTGGGGGAAATGCCACCACTTCAAATTGCTCTCTACGGTGCCCTGGATGTATTTCTGCAGGCCACATGGTTTGACTATATTTTTAGAAAGCTTATTTAGGAACAAGAATGCAGTGACACCAACATCATGTTTCCTAGAGAACATGACAAAGAGCGGCTTTCTGTTTCTTCCTCAAGCCTTTGAAAGATTACCATAGTTTATGAAAGGGGCATTTCCATGGTCTTCGGAGAAAAAAAGATGAAAAAAGTCTTACTTAACAATGCAGTTCTTTAAGGGGGAGAAGTCGTTTGGGGAGATGTGCATCAGGAAAGTTCCTGCCCTCATTCTTTATTGCTGTTTTAGGTACTCTGAGCCCTGATTTCGACACCCAGTGCTGGGGAACGTGAATGGAGGCTCATATATACCGCAGGTGGAAGTGGAAAGTAACGCTTTATTTTTGGAATATATACATATATTTTGTGTCGAGTATCTGGAGAGAAAGATTGTATTCTTCCCACCCCACCTCCCCTTTTTTTTCAAAGTCGTAGTTTTTTTTCCCTTGTACAAAAATCATAGTAATTTTACAGTTAAGAAGTAAAAAATAGGGGCACCTGGGTGCTCAGTTGGTTAAGTGTCCAACTTTAGCTCAGGTATTGACCTCACAGCTTGTGAGTTCGAGCCCCACGTCAGTCTCTGTGCTGACAGCTCAGAGCCTGGAGCCTGCTTTGATTCTGTGTCTCCCTCTCTCTCTGCCCCTCCCCTGCTCGTGCTCTGTCTCTCCTGTCTCAAAAATAAATAAACATTTAAAAAAAGAAGTAAAAAATAAAAATTACCCCAAACCACAAAAGTTTAAAGTATAGCTATTTCTTCTATAGCGTTACATGGATATTTCTGGCAAAACCTCTCAATCTGTAAAACTGTTGGGAAAATCAGTTTCTGGGAAGATCCTTCGAAAGGTTCTGCCATTTTCAAACCAGTCATCCCTGCTCAGAGAGACAGCTTGGAGGGACGTGTGGCCATGGGAACAAGAGCGCAGCGATTGGGGGAAGCATCTCTCAGCCTGGAGCCTTTGGTGCCTCTGCTCATTCCTCCTTCTTTTTTTAAAATGTTTATTTATTTCGAAAGAGAGCACGAGAGCATGAGCAGGGGAGGGGCGGGGAGAGAGAGACAGAAAGAGAGAATCCCAAGCAGGCTCTGCCTTGACAGTACAGAGCCCAATGTAGGACTCAAACCTAGGAACTGTGAGATTGACCTGAACCTAAACCTAGAGCCAGACGCTTAACTGAGCGACTGAGCCCCCCCGGGTGTCCCACCTCTGCTCATGTCTTATCTTCTCACGTGGTAGTCTGTAGAGACCGCATCTTTGCGGTAGTTTATTGAGGGTTTTTTTCCTTTCCCACTAACAGTTATAGCACTCCTGCTATCCTGGGCTTCCCAGGCCTGGAAAAAAAGTGGCTTTTTGCACCAACACACTTTGATATTAGAATGAATCATTCTCCAATTTACCAAATGCACCTGAGTTCACTGAATACAGAAATGGTGCTTTAAGTAGAACCAGATACCATATCTGACAATCTTGTTCCTACCTCTCCACTGAATAGGTATCCTTGAACGATTAAAAAAATAAAAACATAAAACAACCGGGGGCACCTGGGTGACTCAGTCAGTTAAGCGTCTGGCTTCAGCCCAGGTCATGATCTCACGATTCATGGGTTTGAGCCCTACATCGGGCTCTGTGCTGACAGCTGGCTCATAGCCTGGAGCCTGTCTTCGGATTCTGTCTTCCTCTCTCTCTCTGACCCTCCCCTGCTCGCGCTGTCTCTCAAAAATAAAAAAACAAAAAAAAATTATCCAAACCATCCATCCATTTTGCGTCCTGCAACTATTAGGAAAATTTAGTGCAGTCACGGAACATCAGGGGACAGCAGTATCTCGGCCAGTCTGTGTTAACAGGCCAAAGAACGAAGCCCGAGCTCACACAGCAAGGTGGCAGTGGCACCTGCTTCCCAGGACCTGAATCTCCGTCTCTCAGGACCCACTGACAGGCACCTATTTGTTCTCTGCGTTTATTCAAGTTCAAAGTCAGTTAAATTCTAACTGCCTCTTAGAACCACGGTTGCCAAACGGGGAACAGTCTTTACAGGTGTTCATAAATGTTCGTCTGATTTTTCCAGAGGTGAGGAGCTTACAAGTTGGGCCACCTGATCAATCAGCGAAAAGTACATTTATTCAGCTTGTCATCAAAGACTCGTCGATTTTGAGGCACAATCTCTAACCTCAAGGAACTTTTGTCCAAGACCGTACAATAAAGGCTCAGGGGCCCATCTGGGAAAGAAAAGAGAGGGGCTAAAAATCTGAGCAGTGGGTACGGACGCCTGGGTGGCTTAGTTGGTTAAGTATCTGACTGTTCATGGGTTCAAGCCCCACATCGGGCTCTCTGCTGACAGCTCGGAGCCTAGACCCCACCTCAGATTCTGTGTCTCCCTCTCTCTCTGCCCCTCCCCGACTCATTCTCTCTCTCAAATAAATAAACCTTAAAGAAATCTAAAAAAATTCTGAGCAGCGGGAGTACCCACAGGAAGCAGTCAGAGCGAAATCCCTAGGGCAGCTGCCACCCACATAGCCTTGCCCCCAGCAATCTCCCCGGGGTCACCGAGAGTCACTGCGTTCTCAGTACCTCTCGCAGACTACCTCAGTCCGCAGAAAGGCCGCAGGATGTCTGAGGTCCTTAGCTGCAGCTCCTAAATGTCAGACTCTTAGGACGCCTGGGTGTCTGCCACACTAGCAGGTCTGGGGAGGACATGCCCCATGCACAGGGACCGACGGACATGGTCAGTGCAAGGCACTCCCGTGTAGACCTTGAAGAAGGCAGGGTGCATATGTACCCAAGACTCGTTAGAAGATCAGTGGCTAGGGACGCCTGGGTGGCTCAGTCAGTCAAGACTCCGACTCTTGATTTGGGCTCAGCTCATGATCTCACAGTCATGGGATCGAGCCCCACACTAGGCTCTGTGCAGAGAGTGCAGACCCTGCGTTGGATTCTCTCTTTCCCTCTCTCTCTGCTCCTCCCCTGCTCTCTCAAAATAAATAAACTTAAAAATAAAAAGATCAGTGGCTAAAAACCAGAATTTTAGAACCAGAAGAGAGCTTTGTCCTTTCTTTTGTTCACTGATGGAGTCTCAGCTCTCAGAACAGGGCCTGGTAAAGAGCGGAAGCTCGCTCATAAACACTTGTGGAGTGAAAGAATGTGAGTCCAATCAATGAAGCGGTTGATCCGGCTCAAACCAGCTTGCAAAGGCCACGCCTTGCATTTTCAGGCATTTTGCGAGCTGGCTGTTAAATACAGCCATCAGTAAAAATTACATGACATAACCTTACAGTGAAATAAATTATATAAAAATCACACATGCAATTGTATGCATGTTATTTGAGTCGTAACACAGGTATTTCCGAGAACGCATCGCTTCCTGATGATTTTACCATCCGCCATGAGCTGAGGTCATTGGAGACGGTTACCTCCCCTTGGGAGACACACTAAAATCGCACGCTTCTGTGTCGCTTCCCAAATCTGTGTACACACGCATGTACTTGTTATGAAACATTTGCCAGCACATGAGTGAATCCAAGCCCACGTGTAAAAGAAGGGCCCGCCAGCCGGACACGGAGTCCACACAGGCGGCGTGCGGTGCGCGTGCCTCACATCCCCACGTCTCTCACCTGCTTCGTGCCTCCCTTCCCATCCGGAGTCAGCTCAGGGACCCTCAACATGTCAGTCCTCAAGTGCTCCTTGCAGACACCTCATGCTCTGTTCTTATCCCCAGCATTTCACTGCTTCGTGGATAGCTGCTCGGCCACCCCACCCCTGCCGTAGACCATGAACTCCTGGAAAGCGGTGAGTAAATATTTCCGCTCCATATCCCTAGCATCTCACTAAGGCCCCCAGCGGCTTCACAAATATAGAATGGATGAATGAATGGATAGATGGATGCATGGATGAATAAGCCCCACTTCTGCCCAGGTAACAGGGAATCGTTTTCAGAAGCCAATCCTAATCAACCCCGCAAATGAGAAGCACTGTTAGCCCAAGGCTGGATTCCCGCTGCAGCCGTAGGTCCAGGTTAAATTAACATGGCTTTCACTGGCTGTGGGGGACATGGTAAGAAGACTCTGCTTCCTTCCACACTGCTGTTCAGGGATGAGCAGAAGCAAGGCCTGAGGGGAAGACCCGCCCACGCGCAGGTGCACAATTGGCCGGGACAGCCCGGCTCTACACATTTATTCATTCTGTTAGCAGCGTGGGCTCAAGGTCCCACCAGGGAAGAAAGCCAGGCTTCGGGAAAGTCAAGCAAATGCCTTCTCGTACTTCAACACTTGAACTTTCTCCCTCAACAGCAGGAATGTCCGGGGGTCTCTCCCTCACCCAGCTTTAGTGAGTGCTGATGCCGCCCAGTGGCCAGAAACAGTCAACCAATAGTGGGAACTGATTGGGTTTCGAAGACACAAAAGCACTGTGTTGGTGGGAACAGAGAATGGATGTGGAGTCAGGGACCGGGCTCCAGTTCAAGCTGTGCTCCACAGGGACCATGTGATCCGGGACACATCCGCCTCCTGTTTGAGCCTCAAGGGGTCCCTTCTCATAGAACTTCCCTTTTAATGAGACAAAGAAACTAAACACATAAACAATCAGACTTCCTGAAAAGGAATGAGGTTCTGCTACCTGCCACCACATGGATGAACCTGAAAACAGGAAGCCCGGTGCATGAAGCCAGGTGCAAAAGACCATATATTGTAGGAGTTCATTGATGTGAAATGTCCAGAACAGGTAAATCCAGAGAGAAAGGGAAAGTAAATTAGTGGTTGCCTATGGCTGGGCGGGTGATGGCTAAAGGAGATGGGTTTCCTTTTGGGAAAAATATTCTGGAGTTGACTGTGGTGATGGATACAACTCCGCGAATATACTGGAACCATTAAACTGTGTAGTTTAAAGGTTGTATTGTATGCTATGTGAATCGTATCTCTGTAAGTAGTCATCAGAACAATAAAATCAGATAGTAGTATGTGCTATGCAGACTATTTTTAAAAATGCATGATTGGGGCACCTGGGTGGCTCAGTTGGTTGAGCGTCTGACTCTTGATTTGGGCTCAGGTCATGATCCCTGGGATCATGTGGGATCGAGCCCCGTGTCAGGTTCTGAGCTGAGCATGGAACCTGCTTGAGGTTCTCTCTCTCTCTCTCTCTCTCCCTCCACTTCCTGTCTTTCTCTGTCTCTCCCTCTCCCTCTCCCCCCTCCTCTGCTCATGCTCTCTCTCTCTAAAAAAATAAAAATAAAATAAAAAAGCATGATGTAATGATGTAATAAGTGGGTGGCTACTTCCGGTCAATCAGTCCCAGAGGAAGTGACATTTAAACTTGAGCATCAACTAGTCCAAGCACGGTCCCCCATCATCATCAAGGTCAACAACACAGACAGATCCTTTTAAAAACCTCTAGACGCTCACAGGGAGGGAAATGCTAATTGCCAAGGTCCTTCCCTCATAATGATGGGCAAATCATATCAACCCTTTGGGAGGGAAAAAATCCTAATGATCACTATTTATACCTTCTGAGAAAAACAACCCCCCCACACACACACAAAACTGCCCTCCACGCCATCAATCACAGGTTTGGTTTCTGTATTCTTCACTTGGGTTGGCTGACAACCTGTTGCTTTATGCCCTTCTTTTACGAACGAGAGGACCGCTGTGCAGCGCAGTGGTGTCAGCCGAAATGCGCCACCATATTGTCCTCTGGGGTCCACCGGTTTCACAGCAGAGCACTTTGTTTGAGCAGCGCGACAGGATGGAACTATGTGCTGCCGAAGTGGGTCATGAGCACCAGATTCTGCATCTGTGACGTCCGTGTGGACCCGGTCGGGAACAGGCAGCCATCATCACAATGCCGGCTTAGTACTCGAAGATCTCACTCCATCCTCCTCGGGCTCGCACCTCCCACCAGGCTGCTCCTTAGAGGAACCGGAGCACGGGTTTTCCACTAGCAATGTTGCGTCTGCAAACCATTCCGTAATTTTCCATCTACTGAAGCGGGTCCCTAAAGTGACTGAACCAGGACACGGTTTTGACAATGGGACTCGGCTGTGAGTCAGGGCTACCTCGATGCCCAGAACGTCTACGCAACCTGACAGACTTCCAAAGCTCATGCAGTCCTCATACGATCCTCGGCTTAACTCAGTATATACTAGCCAACTTACTTCTGTGGATATTTTAAGCACAAAGCGTGGGCAAAGTTGAGTCAGAGGGACAATTCAAGAGAGAAAAAGTAAAACTGTGTTCCCCAAAAAAGCCAGAATCTCAATGTCTCTTTTATCCCACTCAATGCCCGGCCTTGTTCACACTACCCTCTGTTCACTGACATTCCCCATTCGGCTTCCTGAACTCCGCCTTCTTATTCTACCTACCTATTCTCCTATGAAAAAATTTTGAAAATATGCTCTACCTAGGCTCTTCTGGCCCTGGGGCAATAGTTCTCCAACTTCAGCAAGCCAAGAATCACCTGGAGGGCTCATTCATATGCAGATACCTGGGCCCCACCCACCAGGAATTCATCTTCCTACCAGCTTTTCAGATGGTTCTGATCTTATTGGACCAGTGACCTCACTTTGAGAACCATTGCCCTGTGTCCTTTGGACCAATCATTCCAGGGTGGGGAGCGGATTTTTTTTTTTCTACTGTGGTAAGAACTCAAACCTGGACAAAATCGGGGTTAAAGTCTGGAATTTGTTACTAATAACTGCATGACTATAGGTTAGTTATTTGACCTCCTTTACTCCTTAATATCTCATCAGTAAATAAGAAAGAAAAACAGCTTCAACTTCAAAGGTAATTTTACGAACATACATGACTTACGGCGGGGTCCATAAATTTAGCAATACTGTAATTAACCCCGTATCAATCAAAATGCTCTTTAGTGAGAGGTTCGGAAAAAGGTCCTAAGAGGAACATTCACATCTTCTTTATAAACCTAAATATTTGAGGGGCGCCTGCCTGGCTCAGTCGGTTAAGCGTCCGACTTCGGCTCAGGTCATGATCTCACAGTTCATGAGTTCAAGCCCCGGGTTGGGCTCTGTGCTGACAGGTTGGAGCCTGGAGCCTGCTTCAGATTCTGTGTCTCCCTCTCTGTTCTTCCCCTACTCATGCTGTCTGTCTGTCTGTCTGTCTCTCTCTCTCTCTCTCAAAAGTAAATAAAAACATTTAAAAAAATTTAAACCTAAACATTTTATATTGGACTGTTCCTGGCTTGAGGACAGAAGCTTTAACAAGTTTTCAGGAAACAATAGTAAAAAACCAACCTTAAATCAAAAAACCAGATGTGCTTAGAGAACGTACTGAATCATCTGATCCCAGTTGGTATACAATGAATTCAGTGACTACAGTTATGAATGAGCTCTTAGAGTAGGCATCCGATAACCGTAGGAAAAGGAGAAAATCTAGAAGCTCTGGAGCTCCCCTAAAACCAAAGTCCGCCCCTCCCCGCTGTGGGGAGCGTACATTCTCCTGGCCAGCTCTCCTGTTAGATCTGGCAGGATTTTGCTTAGCAACTAAAAGGGGGCGGGAGGGAGGTCCACATTTTCGTGATGCTTATGGTCTCGTGATAAATTCTATTTACAAGTTATTTTAAACTTGTAATAAACTGTATTCTTTCTCTTCCAGTTTTGATATATTTTTATTATGTTCAGGAAGTACGCAAAAGAATATAAGAGATTTTAAATAAGCCCTATACACATTACCTAGAAAAAACAAAAGCAAAGAAATAAAGAGAACTTTCAACATGTTAATAATTATCTTCTAGTCTTGTTCTTCTAACGTGTGCACATAATGCAAATTTAACACAAACTGCATCATTGTTTATACACTTTGAAGCCAGCCTTTTTCAGTTAATATATTGTGAACATACCTTCATGTTCCTACACACGACTATCTTGTACGCGGCCGTTTTAATGTGTGTCACAGCCCAGCCTTTGCATGTGCCATTCATTTGTTCATTCCCCTAACCATTTTTTAAAAATTTTTATTTATTTTTGAGAGAGACAGTGAGCAGGTGAGGGGCAGAGAGAGGGAGAGAGAGAATCCCAAGCAGGCTCCACACTTGGCGCAGAGCCCAACTTGGGGGTCGATCTCAGGATCATGAGGTCATGACCTGAGCTGAAATCAAGACGCTCAACTGATTGAGCCACCCAGGCGCTCCCTCCCTGATCAGATGAAATCATGGAATTAAATTCTGACCCACTCTCCTTCATAACATTTTTTTTCTGCTAACCACAATCAACACCTTTTCTAATCAACACCTTTTCTGATAGTCACTATTTAAGTGAATTTTAAAATTTAATTTAACTTTACATGTCAAATTGAATCTTAGAATGACTCAAAAATTACTTTTAAATTGTACAACATCAGAAAAGGAGATGAGTTGGTAATTTTGGTTTTTTTCTTAAAAGAATAAAAAACAAAAGATGTTGTGCATCTATACAACAGATGAATCTGTAGCCATTAAAAAGAAAAAAGGGGGGGCGCCTGGGTGGCTCAGTCAGTTAAGCATCTGGCTTCAGCTCAGGTCATGAACTCGCAGTTCGTGGGTTCAAGCCCCGTGTCGGGCTCTGTGCTGACAGCTCAGAGCCTGGAGCCTGCTTCGGATTCTGTGCCTCCCTCTCTCTCTCTGACCCTCCCCTGCTCGCACTCTCTCTGTCTTTCAAAAATAAATTAAAAAAAAAAACATTTAAAAAATAATTTAAAAAAGAAAAAAGGTGGATAGATCTTTGCGAAGCGATTTTGAAACAATCCTAAAAACAAGGGGCCACAATTACTTATCTACCCATGCGCACAGGGACAGCTCCTCACTGGGGTGGGTTTAAGTAGCATCTATCCACACTCTGATGCTTTTCAAATGGACAGTAACTCCAGTCTGTCCCCTGAACCCCAGACTTGTGTACTGAACACCCCACCTCTACCTACATGCTTAGTAGGCATCCCTCATTGAACGCGTACAAACCTGAGCTGCCTTTCTGACTGATCACTCCCTCCAATCTCTTCCCTTTTACTTAGATCAATGGTTCTTCCATTCTACCTGTTGCTTTGCTTACAGTAGAAGGTGAAAAACCCTGTAAGGCTACCGTCTCTACTCTGTCCCAGAAGACTGCTCATCCATCAGCAAATCCGGGTTTTCCAATCTTCAAACTGTGTTGCGAATCCCCACCTTCCACCATGTCCAGCCCACCATGTCGGGCCATGTCCTGGCGCTCAGCTAGACACCAAGATGGCGGAAATAGCTCCCTGATGTGTCCTCTTACCCCATCTACCACGAATCTTTTCCAAATAGCTGCCAGGAAGGTCCCTTCAAAAGTGAAGTCAGCATATCCCACCTTTCTCAATACCTTCCAATGACTTCCCAACTCACCCCAAGAGAAATTCAAAGTCTTTATCACTCCTACAAGGTCACACAGTGCCCGCTTCTTGTTAGTTCTAAACCATACTTCCTACTCCTCTTCTCACCACTTTATTTACTTCAAAATCACAGCCTCCTTGATCTTGAACATGCAAAGAATGAAATGGCCTCAGTACCTTTGTACTTAAGGTCCCCCCTGCCTGGAACAATTGGCCCTCAGAAATTTTCTTTCTTTCTTTCTATTATTTTTTAAATGTTTTTATTTATTTTTGAGAGAGAGAGACAGCATGAGCAAGGGAGGGTCAGAGAGAGAGGGAGACACAGAATCAGAAGCAGGCTCCAGGCTCTGAGCTGTCAGCACAGAGCCCGACTCAGGGCTTGAACCCATAGACCGTGAGATCATGAACGAAGCAGACACCAAGAGTCGGGGCTCTTCAGGAGCCAAACCACCCAGGCACCTCCGTACCCTGCAGCTTTACAAGCCCTCCCCATCCCCAGCCCGCACTCCTTCGGCTCTTCTCCAAATGAGACTGAGGACAAAACGAAAGCCAGGAGCAGTTACAAGGAGACTAAAGAAGAGTTGTCAGAGAAGCTGAAACATAATCTCAAATCTCTAGCCAGAGAGAAGTACTTCATCTATCTCATGAATAGTAAATCTGTTTTGAACTGAATCTTAAAATGTTAGGTTTTTTTCTTCCAAAATCCAGACCACATGTCTTCCTTAAAGGAGAACGGCGGTCTTCGACAATACTTAAAAAAAGAAGAAAAAAAAAGACATAAAAATCAAGCACGTGTTTGTGGAGCATGCAGTCTGTTTACCAAGTCTGACAGATTTCTGAAGTTTATCAAATCCACCGGGAAGTTCTAGCAAATAGACGGTGCACGGTGTGGTGCTGGGAGTCACTGGTGGAGATCGCCACATTCATTGCATCCGTGGGGCTCTTCTGCTTGATGAAGAGGGTTCATCTCATCAATCAAGCTGCCTGAAACGCTAACTACCACGCTACGTGGCGGGATCCAAGCCCTCTGAAATCGAGACGCAAATACTGTTAAACACGTCCGGTAGTCCGCGCGGTAACCACATCGTCGATGAGGAGATGCCATCCGTTCACACAGTGTGCAGAGGTGCACACAGTGGCTCCCGTGCCCGCCTTTGCTCCACCTGGGAGGAGATTTCTTAACAGGCTCTACTGTTCTTCAGTGGGAGAGCTGTAACAGCATGTCCTTGCTTTCCCAAACCCGGTACACAGAGTGCTGATACACAAGTAAAGAGTGGCTAATGTCCAATAATTAGACAACCGGCAGAGCAGTATCCTCGCTGATGGGCGCATGTCTTCCTATTAATCTGGGTCTGCACACCGGAGGTCAGGGCACCTGGCCCCATGCTGTGCTGTCTCTAGCCCTTGTTCCAGGGGTCAAGGAGCCAGCTCCTCGGAGTCACCTGAGACTCTGAGAGCCACTTTGAGAGCAGTGAACAACATCAGCATCGCTTGAGAACTTACTAGACCTTCAAATTCCAATCAATGCCCCATGGCGGGCCTGCGGGACAACGGGAGCTAGAGCCCAGCGACCTTCGGTTCAATAAGCCTTCCAGGTGACTGTGAGCCACTGTGGAGGGGGACAACCACTGTCCCCAGTCTCCCTTCCCCAATCTCTTCCCGGGTCCCCTGGGCCCAACCCCCTCACCCCCCCCCACCACACTGGGGCCTAAAAATCCTCTGTTTTCTACCTGCAGAAAGTCCCCAGATTTGGTCCTCCCTCAATGGGTCAGTGCCCATTGAATACATGTCCTGGACTTTACATTCCTGTCCTGACTCTTTACTTGCTAATTCTGAGCTACTGAGCCTCGGTTTCTCCCTCTAGGAAACCAACCTAATAATGCTATCAATGAAACCCAAAATACGTCAGTATTTTGGAAGGCAGTATAGCAACACCTATTTAAATTTTAAATTAATAACCTTTACTTCAGTAATCCTGCTCCTGGGTTTAGAAAATTCAGCTAAATAGGGGCGCCGGGGGCCTCAGTCGGTTAAGCGACCGACTTCAGCTCAGATCATGATCTTGCAGTTTGTGGGTTCAAGCCCCACGTCAGGCTCTGTGCTGACAGCTCAGAGCCTGGGGCCTGTTTCAGATTCTGTATGTCCCTCTATCTCTGCTCCTCCCTTGCTCGCACTCTATTTCTCTCTGTCTCAAAAATAAATAAAAAAACATTAAAGAAAAAAAATTTTTTAATAAAAAAAAGAAAATTCAGCTAAATAAACTATAGTTCAGAAAGTCAGTTAAGGTTAACATATCTAAGAACATGTATGTAAGGATGTGTGTTGTAGTATTATCAGTGACCCACAAAATCTGATATTCCCATAGACAGGCTTATTAATAAGTCAATATTACATTGAGGCCCTGAAATAAAGCATTCCATTAAAAAGAATGAATAAGAGCAAGGTTGGCAAATTCTTCTGTCAAGGGCCATAAAACAAGCAGTTTGCAGGCCGTACGGTCTCCATCGTGCCAATGAATCAACTCTTCTGTTTCAGTGCGAAAGCAGCCATAACAACACAGCAATGGAGGGACAGAGCTGTGCTCCCGTAAAACGTTACTAACAAAAACTGGCATGAGCCAGATTTTGTGCACGGACCACAGATGGCAAACCCTTAAATCAGACCTATGCTATGTGACTTTTAAGTCCTGTATTTCCCAGATCAAAACCACAATGAGATACCACCTCACATCCGTCAGAGCAGTTAAAATTGACAATTCAGGAAACAACAGACGCTGGTGAGGATGTGGAGAAAGGCGAGCCCTCTTGCACTGCTGGTGGGAATGCAACCTGGGGCAGCCACTCTGGAAAACAGTGTGGAGGCTCCTCAAAAGATTAAAAATAGAACTACCCAATGGCCCAGCAATTGCCCTACTAGGAATTTATCCAAAGGATACAGGGCTGATGATTCAAAGGGTTATAGCAGCGCTATCAACAAAAGCCAAATTATGGAAAGAGCCCAAGTGCCCATATCCTGAGGAAGGATACAGAAGATGAAAAAGAATGAAATCTTGTCATTTGCAACAATATGGATGGAACTGAAGAGTATTTTGTTAAAGCGAAATAAATCGGTCAAAAAAAGACAGATATCACATGATTTCATTCATCTATGGAATTTAAGCAACAAAAGAGATAAACACAGGGGAAGGGAAGGAAAAATAAGATAAAAACAGAGAGGGAGGGAAACCATAAGAGACTCCGAAATACTGAGAACAAACTGAGGGTCGATGGGGCGGGTGGAGAATGGGGGATGGGCATTGGGGGGGGGGCACTGGGGATGAGCACCGGGTGTTGTCTGGAAGTGATGAATCACTGGGTTCTACTCCTGAGCTAAGACTACCCTGTGGGTTAGCTAACTTGAGCATAAACACATTAAGTGCTGTATTTCTGTTAGGGATTCACTCTTAAATGGGAAAAACAAGGCGGCAGTTTTAAAAATCTGTAATAGGACCACAATTTCATAATAGAAACAATGACTCTCAAACACCCGCCTTATACTGTGTACCCACATGTGCATCAATCCACGTGTGTCTCTAGATGTGGATTTCCGTGCGGGATTATACGGATAAGGAGAAAAACACGGAGAGAGGAGTACAAACTTCTGAAGCAGATTTAGCAGATGGTCAGAGGGGCAAAGGAAGGAATAGCTTCAAATAAATCACCAAGAGAGAGACGACGGTAGTACTTAGCCATCTCTACCATCATATTTTTGCAGTTAGTTAAATTCTACATACATGTGTTTCTATAAAAATAAACGCAACGGGATCCAAAAACCAATCCCTATCTCCTAGGCGAGCTGTGAAAATTAAATGAAGTACAGCATGCAGACCCTTAGCACAGAGCCAGATGGAGCTGTCTTTCAACTCGAATCATCCCTCTGTTAGACTAAGTCCCTGAACTGGGTTTGCCCCCGGCACACTGGCCGGCTCACAGCCCTGCCTCTCCCCGACCCTGTTCTGTGAATTCTATACTGTAAGTCCCTCAGTTCATTCATCATCGCATCCATTTATATGCTCTGGGCACCACCTCTGAGCCACGCACTGATGCTAGGGGCTGGAAACCTAAAAATGAAGAAACTCCGTTCCTCCGCTCCCCAGGATTTTAGGGTAAGTGGCCAGAGCGCTGAAGGCCAGCTTTGGCCACGTGGCCCACCGTCTGTCTCCACAATGGCGCTCCCTCCTCTACAAATGAGAACACACTCTCTCCTAAGCAAAGCTCTCCTTTCCGCGGGTGGGGAGGGCAGAGGGTGGTGGAGAAGATTCTCTGTTTGCGCTCACAGGCCTCGTGCCCGGCATGACTCCCGGCACACGGGCGGCGTGCGTTCAGACGCGGTTCAGTGACTGCATCACTGGGTGAATGGGAAACCTCTACAGTCTACACTGCCTGTGCCATCTTATCCTTTCTTACTACACGTCAATAATAACAACAGGCCAGGCTGATTTGTATTAAGCAGGTGAGGGGCACAATGCCAAGCAATCCCTTGCCCACCTGGCAAGGTGTGTACTAATGAAACCCCCCTTGACTGAGCGAGGGACAATGCCAAGGATGGTGAGTCACTTGCTCCGAGACGCTGAGCTGGAATTTAAGACCTGGCCTCTATTGCTCCAGAGCTAAAGCCCCGTGGGTTCTTCTAGAAAGCCCTGAGGATGTTACAAAGGCCTTGAGCCTTAAAGGATGGGCTCACATCCTGCTCTTCAAGATAAAAGGCACCTGAACTTTATCTCCAAAGCTTAGAGAAATGGCAACTGGCTGAACCCCGAGGCTGCCAGGAGAGGGGTGTGCTCTGCCATCTTGAGCAACAGAATCTACCCGTGAGCTTACCAGGCCCTCAGACCCCCAGTGTCCCAGGGGCCTTCTCTCAAGTGAAAATCAGCAATCTGCCAGACATGTGGTCTTCCGTGGCTTCCTAATGAAACCCACGTGGCTGCCTGATCCCGATTCCAGCCCAGACACGTTTGGCATAAGCCACCCAAAGGGCTGCCTTTCCTTCGGACTCCTTTCCCCTGTTCTGGCATCTGCGGGGAAAGTGACGAGTATTTCTATCATCGAAACGCTAGCGAGACATCACAGAAGATCAATGAAGTGTCAGGGAAACAGAGAAAGCGGAGACTGACTTAGCGGATGTTAGAGAAGGAGAGGCTGAGAGACAGAAAAGAAAAAGTGAGTAGGAGAGCGAGACGGCTTTCCTGCTACGGAAAAATGCAGCAGAGACTCCAACTTGGTGAACAGAACTCGCTAAAACAATGCCTCCATTGTCACCCCCAGCTGGATAGAGCAGACTGTTAGTGAAATCAACCATTTGGGGCCAAACTTCCAAGTGAAGCAGTTTGCGGAGCACCAGATGCGCTCGGGTGGTTATTTTCATGGGGAATGAAGGAGATATGCATCAATTTATTCAGTCATCTGAATTCTCAGCCACATGCATAAAACAAAATCCCTGCTTCCTTTGCTTCCAGTAACTTTTATGCCTCCTTCCTAAGGAAGTCCTCTCCGCACCCGTGCATCGAAATTGACATCCTCAGGGACTATTTTCCATTGCCTCTTAAAGCAGTCTGGCGTCGAACCTAGGGGTTGGCTTGGCGTTGAGAGAGCTCTGGGTTTATTTCTTTTCTTTTTTGCTTTTTCTCTACAACCATGAAATTGATCTGTGTGGCCTTCATTTTCGCTCACTCAACCAATGTTTACTAATAAGCACTGTCGCCAGGCCCCGGGCATATTACAGACACATGGGGACAAGCCCCTACTCTCTGGTCACTTCTAGCTCTGGTGGAACAGCCAGTTACTCAGTCAGCTTTTGAAGCTAACGCACGAGGCAAAAATCCCGTACGTTCAGGCTGAACTCAATGACTCACCTCTAGGTAGCAGAGACTGTGTTAAGATTCAGGGCATTGAGATGACAAGAAACATAAGCTCTATATAACCCTGAAGGGTATCCACCCTCTCAGAATGGGAGCTGCTATTCTATTTTAACTCAGGCAGGCACAGTGTGACCAGATAGTCCCATTTTTTCAAAAGATACAACTATGTATTTTATGTGAAATCTCCCATTTTAAACACTGAGAACTAATTTAATTAAAAAAAAATTCTCTGTGCCAATACCTTGTAGACAAGATGTCCCTGCTCTGGACGTGTGAGGATCCTACCAAAGCTTCCTTACTGCCTGAAGCTGCACCAAGAGGTAACTTGTCCCCTCCCCGCCGGCTCGTCATATAACGGAGGAAGAACTGTATTTCATGCTTGGATGGGTTGATGAATATTTGGGTAGGAACCTATTAAGTAATCAATTTCCACTTCCGCAAAAACAGTTGACTGGATCTTCCTAAAATGCTGAAACTTTCATAGTTGGTGACAATGGTCCATCCTGGCACTGCCCTTGAATACCTTCTCCATGGATCATTCTTGCTGTCAGATTCTGGTCATACCCAACACTTTAATATCATGAATAATGAAAAAAAAAGAGCCATACAAGGCAAAGCAAGTCTGCTGGGGCAACCAAAAATGGAAACCCCTATTAAATGATCCCTTAAAATGACTGATTCTGCTTAAAAATCATAAATGGCCTCTGGTCTTACTGATAGATATTCGGGATTATTGCTTTGCCATCAGCAAACTCCTAGGAGAAAAAGCAAATCCATGTGGCTTACAGGAGAAGGACAGATTAGTAATCTAAGCACATTTGTGACTAAAACCAGGGTGTCAAGGGGGAGTCAGTAAATGACAGCCTGTAGGTCAAATCCTGATGGCCTGTATTTGCATGGCCCAGAACTAAGAATGGTTTCTGCATTTTTTTTAAGTAAAAAAAAAAGAGGAGGAGGAAATAATGAAGAGGGAGAAAACAGCAACGCCATATGGGGCCCATAAAGCATAAAATATTTACCATTGTCGGAAAATATTTACCAACCCTTGGTGGAGATGGGTAAATCACTTACTTCCTAACGTCTCAGAACTGATTAAAAATGGCACTGACCGAATTCTGCTCATCTCTCTGTCCCTACCAGTCCCCCCATCTCTATCCTCTCTGCCATGACGGGGTTTTGGAAAACTCCGTTACTCACCACTGCCCACCTGGTCACCCAGATGCAGTCCCTGCTCTCACTACAACCTCTTCCCCTCCTATCATGGCTGCTGCTGTCTTACCCCCATAACGCTTCCAATGGACTATTTACAGGGCCGCCATCTTAAACATTAATATTAATGGACACAAAAATAATTGATATGAATATTAAAGTTACAACCTGTTAGCAACATTCAGCGTGTTTCCTTTTCCTACGGAGGCACACCCACCAGCTGACAATGACCTTGCCAAGGTCCCAGGATCCTATAGCCATGAGGAGGAACTGGATAAGGCAGGGCAGCATTTGTGGTGCCTGAGCGGCTCAGTCAGTTAAGCATCTGACTCTTGGTTTCAGCTCAGGTCATGATCTCATGGTTTGGGGGTTCAAGCCCCATGCTGGGCTCTGCACCGACAGTGCAGAATTTGCTTGGGATTCTTTCTCTCCTTCTCTGCCTTTCCCCTGCTCGTGCTCTCTCTCTCTCTAAATAAATAAATAAACTTTAAAAAACTTAATAACCAGGGAAAAGGACTATAAAAATCCATCCCTGCACGTCACAAGTTATTAAGTTGTTAAAAGAGACTGAAAAGGACATGCTTTGCAAATGGCATTTCCCCCCAATACACCAGCACAAAAGTCACAGCAAATTTAAGGAAGAAGCCTGAGTTTCATCTGTTTCTGTCCTGTCTTTAGAGGAAATTCCTAGAAGTACTATTGCCTCATAAAGAGATGTGTGAATTTAATTTTGATAAATAAAGACAAAATGCACTCCGGTGACGTCGTAGTGAACTGAGCTCCCAGAGCTCAACGCTGCACGCACCGAGGGAAATAAATCATAACTCCTTATCTAAATGTTAAGCTCCTTTAAAGATGCAAATGGTTTTTTTTTTAACACTTATACTCTCCATAAGACTTACTACAACGCTTTCTTGCAAGCAGTACATGGGTGTTTCCATAAAAAGTTTTGAATCACAATTTTCGTGCCAGGATGTGCAAGCGGTTTAATTTAGGAGGGTAAGAAAGCGATAGCTGCTTTAAACAAAACACAATAAACAAAGAAGCAAACAAATAAATAAAAGAATGAATGAATAAATAAATCCGTCAGTTACTCCAATTAACCAGAGCCCACAAAGAGGAGAAGAGACAGAACCTGATTTTTCTGAGGGGCAGGGATGGGGCCAGAGGGCAGGTTGAGCTGTGGGAAGAGTGTTTATACAAATGAAACCACAGCAGAGGAGTTTATTTCAGTGTCTGAATAATAATGGAACTGATTCTATGATTTACTTGATCCTCTGTCTGTTAAAAAAAAATGGAATAGTTTATGGCTTTTTAAATTTTTTTTCTAACATTCATTTATTTTTGAGGGATAGTTAGACAGAGTATGAGCAGGGGAGGGGCAGAGAGAGAGGGAGACACAGAATCCGAAGCAGCTCCAGGCTCTGAGCTGTCAGCACAGAGCCCGACGCGGGGCTCAAACCCACGAACCATGAGATCATGACCTGAGCCGAAGTCAGACGCTTAACCGACTGAGCCACCCAGGCGCTCCTATAGCTTTTTAAATTAGACTGAGTAAGAATTACTTTGGCTTCTAGAATTGTGGAAGAATGTCACTTGAATTCCCAAATTCATTACGCTACATTTGCAGAACCAAGTTTGGAAGGAAACTGATCAATCAGGCAAACAAACAAAAAAAAGAGGTTGCAGATTATGGCTCAGGATAACTCTCAAACCTGGGTCCAGGCCAGGGCTCTAGAATGTGGGGGAGAAATCACTTCTGGGGCCTGGATGACGTCACTACCACGGGGGGGGGGG
>PJEM01002549.1:0-178280 GCA_004023845.1 Helogale parvula | reverse complement strand
TCTGAAAACGACAGGCCCCTGGCGAGGAATGAGGAACATCCCACACACCGCCACTCCTTGTTCCAAAATTAGACTTTGTCACAGACACTGATCTCCAAGGTGGCAAAAATAGCAAGCTGCTTGAGGGAGTCCCGAGCTGTCCCGACAGAGTCCCCGGCAGCTTCTCCAGCAGGGGCAGCTGGCAGCTGGCGAGCACACAAGTCCTTGCCGCTCAGTCTCATTCAACAGTTGGTCGGTCCCCTGACACTCCAGGCCCCCGCTCCCCCACCCCCACCCCGGCCACCCCAGCCAGCACTCCCTTAGGCAGCAGAACAACACACATCGTATTTAAAAAGCAAGAACAGGAGAGAGGCATTTGAGACATAAGATGGCCATTTGGGGCCAAAACTACCCAAAGAAACGGGGTTTCTTGTAACAGTAACAATGATTTCTGAAAGGCACGCTCTAAGTTGATAGATATTTCTGAAAGGCACTCTGGTATTCAGGGTAATTTGAAAGCACTAAGACAGCTCTTAGTGGGGACACACGAGGGATAGAAAAGCTTTCAAACTGTTCAAGGGAGTGAGGCACTGTGGCCCAGAGACAGCGGGTCAGGAACCAGACAAAAGGATCTTGGATTCCTGGCTCCTGTATTAATGAGCTCAGGGACGGCAGGCAGGTGACTGAACCGTTCCGTGAGTGGTCTCATCTCTCTGTGAGAGGCTGTGATTCCTTCCAGGTCAAGGAAAACTCTCCAACTGCGAGCCCACAGGACCGTAAGCTTTGTATCTATTCACCATTACAGGCCGGAGCACAGAACAGGCTCTCAATAAATATTCTGGAAGGAACAAGTGAATAGGAATGAATGAATGAATGAGTTTACCTTCCAGTCAAGCTGGTGATGAGGGAGGAAGCAAGGGATGTGCCCGGCATATGGTAGGAGGCTTGGTAAATGGTGCTGGCCGCTACGGCCAATGAGACCAAAGGCAGATGGCGGATGGCCAGTAAATGCCCAGCATTATTAGCAAGACACTCTAAGGTGGGAAAATATTCAAAAGGATGAAATCAAAGCACTGAAAAAATATTATCCCAGAAGGTTGTGTGATGTGGGGACAGACGCCATGATGGTGGCCTCCACGGTCTACCCCCCCCAGGTGTTCGCACTCTGTGAGGGCCCCTCCCCCAACTACGGGAAAGACTTGACAGCTGTGTGTGTGTGTGTGTGTGTGTGTGTGTGTGTGTGTGAGACACTTGTGTGGTCAGGACGTCTAGACTGTGGCCTCTGGCCTGCAAGGAGACTCTCCCTCTCGCTGGCCTTGATGAAGTGAGGGCGGTGTAGGGGAAGGCCGTGGAGTAAAGAGCTGAGAGGGGCCTCCAAGCCACAGCCAGTGACCAACGGTGGCCCTCAATCGTACCATTACACAAAACTAACCCCCCCATAACCACGTGAGCTTGTGGGTGTATCCTTCCCCATTCTAACCTTGAGACGATCCAGAAGCATCTCAACCTTGTCAGAAACTAAAGCTGGGGGCCCAGCTAAGCCAAGCCAACACGCCTGCCCCACAGCACCTGTGAGATAATACATGTGTGTTGCGTTACAGTGCATTGTGAGTGGTGCTTGGTTGTACAGCAAGTGAAAACGAAGGCATGGAGTAATCCAGGCAAGACATCGATTGGCCACAGCATGGGCTGCCCAGGCTCAGAGAAGGACCACTTGCTGAGAGGAACCGCGGGGAGAGGCAGGGACCGTGGGGAAGTGACGGCCCGCAGGACTGAGCTCATCTGATGGTTGCTGCCGTGTGGGGACATGACATCAGGGCCGTCAGACTTCTCTCTTCAAGATAACACAGAAATCTGAGTTTTAGGTGAAATCTCTCAGTTTTTAAATGTTGGCCACAAAGTTGGGATTTTTAGGACAGCACTAAGCTAATCTCATGTAGGAGGAAAAAAAGTAGGTCTGGGGCATCATTGGGAGATACAGAGAAAAGTGGGGTCTATACTGGGACACCCGCTCCAAATTCCAGCTTCCAGGCTGGTGGCCTTGGCATTCCACATGGCAGTGGTTGTAGGCTTACAAAGTCCTTAAAATACCGCTTGTTACACAGTAAACACAAGATACATTTTTATTATTATTGGCATCATTATCGGACTAGTTTCCTATGGCTGTTGTAACAAATTGTGAGGACTTGGTGGCTTAAAGCAACATAAATCTGTCTTCTTATAGCTCTGGAAGCCAGATGACTGAAAGTCAGTTCACCAAGCTAAACTCAAGGTGTTGGCCAATCTGGGTCCTTCCGGAGATTCTGGGGCAGAATCTGTCCCCTTCCTTTCCAACACCCAGGGCACCCATATCCTTTGGGTCGTATCTCTCTCTTCCATCTTCAAAGCCATCGGCACACAAATCAAGCCTCTCTCTCCCTCCCTCTCTCTGCTCCCATTATCACATCACGTCCTGACTCTATTTCTTCCTGTTTCTCTCCCATGAGGACCCTTGTGATGAGACTGGATCCACCCAATGACCTCAGATAATCTCCCCATCTCAAGAGCCTTAACTTGGTCACATCTGCAAAGTCCCTTTTGCCACGTAAAATCCACTCACAGGTTCCAGGGATTGGGACGTGACATCTTAGGGGCCATTGTTCAGCCTATCCCTATTGCTATGATTGCTGCTGCTGGTGGTGGTGTTACTGGACCCACAGGCTTCCTCTTTGTGACCGCTGGGATTTAGGTCACAAGTCTGGTCCAAACCAATTCACTTAAGGCTACAGCTTTGAGTTGGCACAGGTCCTGTGGTAAAGCGTCCATCTACAGTGGCAGTCTTGGGAGTTTTACAACAGAAGCAGCCAATGGGGGCTTAGGGGGTCCTAATAATGAGGCTAAACCCAGCAGTTAGCATCATCGCCTTTCTCATTTATGACCTTGACTATCAGAGACGCCGGTAGTGGCGTACATGCAGTTCCTCGTTGAGAACATAGCCAGAGCTATGTGGCTCCATCGCCAGTGACCAGAAAGTAAAGAACTGGCCCCTGGGAGGGTGGCCCAGCAGGGCTGTCTTCATTAATTTCATTGTCCTGTGGCACCTCTTTCCTCCCCAAATCAGGGGTTGGTTCAAGTACATAAATTTTAAGCATTTCATAGTGCCCCCGTAACTTCCTTGAGATTCGGATCTTATTTTGATACTGACTCATTTCCATCTAAAATCGAATGTTGTTGCTTTAAAAATCACACGCATTTTATGGAACTTGTTAAGCATACAGCAAATTAAGAGCAAACAACATTATTTGCCAGTTAAATTTGCAAAGGGGTGATCTAAATGGATTACTCATATTCCTGATTAATTTTTAGTGGAAGTAATGAGGAGGCTGTAAATGGAAAAACATACGCATGAAGAACTTGCCTTTCAAGCACAAAACAATTTATGCTAATTGATGGCTTTACCAATAAGGTAATCTTGGAAAAACTTATTCAGTGTTTAAAGGCATCTAATGGAATAGCTATACAACTTTAAAGCAATGACATGTGGCCGTATTAAGTTCCAAGTGGCTTGAATTCTACTTTATTTTTTTAATGTTTTTGCTTATTTTTGAGAGAGAGGGAGACAGAGCATGAGCTGGGGAGGGGCAGAGAGAGAGGGAGGCACAGAATCTGAAGCAGACTCCAGGCTCTGAGCTGTCAGTACAGAACCTAACACGGGGTTCAAACTCATGAACCATGAGACCATGACCTGGGCTGAAGTCGGACGCTCCACTGACTGAGCCACTCAGCTGCCCCAAATTCTACTTTACAACTATCCATCTGTCCATCCGTCCATTCATTTATCTATCTTTATTGCAATATCCAGAATTGGTAACCATATGGGGAAATGGTTACCAAGACTGTATTAGTTCAAAAAGGATATTTTGAAATAGGAAGAAAAATCAAGAGAAGAGCATTTCATGATATGTGAAAATTACATGAAATGTGAATTTCGGTGCCCATTAACAAAGTTTCTTTGCAACAGACCTACACCCCTTGATAATGTTTTTGCCTATGATTGCTTCTACACTACAATGACAGAGTTAAGTAGCTACAACAGAGACTTTGTGTCTTAGTTCACAAATATTTACCAGCTGTCCCTTTACATAAAATTTTGCTTCTCTCTGCTCAAAACCCCAGACCATTGCATGAACAAGCCATTTGGGAATGATCTGAGGTTGCTTTGGGATGGATCATCTTACTGGTATGCCTTTCCTCCTCTTTAAATCTAACCACCTCACATGTTTAAGTCATTAACTGTCAAACCACCCGAACTGTACCATGCCAATCCAGTTCCTTTTGGTTTTGCAGATTTCCTTCCAGATGTGAAGCTCTATGGGTGTGTTGGCAGTCACAATATATGACTTGCTTTGTTTAACTGTTGTGCATTAATTTAAGATCTTGTGAATTTATTCTTCTTAAAGAAGAAATTGGGGCGCCTGCGTGGCTCAATCGGTTAAGCGTCCGGCTTCGGCTCGGGTCATGATCTCGCGGTTTGTGGGTTCAAGTCCCGCGTCAGGCTCTGTGTTGACAGCTCAGAGCCTGGAGCCTGCTTCAGATTCTCTGTCTCCCTCTCTCTCTGACCCTCCCCTACTCACGCTGTCTCTCAAAAACAAATTAAAAAAAATTTTTTTAATTAAAAGAAAAAGAAGAAATTCATGAATCATCATTCTCTGTGCAAGTCACAGTTCCTAACACAATGCAATGAACAGAGTACGTGTTCCCACCAAACCTCTATGTGTATTTGTGTTTGTGATATCTTTATACAATGTCTGTGAAGGCTAATCAGCCGGAGATGGGAGACGCACGGCTCTGGGAAGAAAGGAGTCTCCACACAGGTTTCTCATGGCCCACAAAGCGCTACTGTTTTGTTGTTGGTTTTAACTGGAATTAATTTCCAACAGTTACAAACAACAAGATATTACATACAGACTCAAATCCTAGACTTGTCTGGAAAAAAATCGAGAGATGCCCTACATGGAGCCCACAGTCTCATGTCAACAGTCTTCTGGTTTTGGGCTTTTGACATTTCACCCCCTTTTCCCCTCAGCTCTCTTGCCTCTGCCCCTGTTGAAATTATACCGTCTGGTACTGCTATAAACATATAAACACACATAACATGCAGACAAACAAACATAATCATCTACATAGTTGTGTCTGTAGATGTCCATATACATCCAAATTCATTCTGATGAACATACTCACTGCAACAGACTAATGATTATGTCCCCTCCCAGAATCCATATACCGAAATCTTAACCCCCCAAGGTGATGGTGGGAGGAGGTAGGGCCTTTGGGAAGTGATTGGGTCATGAGGGCAGAGGCCTCACAATTGGGATTATGAAAGAGACCCCGGAGAGATCCCTTGCCCCGTCCGTCAGCGAGACACAGAAAGACTGTTGTCTATGAACCAGGAAGTCAGTGCCACCAGACACTGAGTAGGCTGGCACCGTGATCAAGCTATCAGTGAGAAATAAATAAAGTTCTGTTGTTTACAAGCCACTCAGTCCTATGTTATTTGCCGCAGGAGCCCAAGCTGACTATGACCCACACGTAATAACACCAGGCACAAAGCAGACAAACAGGGCTGTATGGTTACCATGTTACCAGCTGGCTCTTCAGGCTTTGCAAAGATGGCATTTAATCCAAGTAATACACGGGTGAGTACAGGAGCAAGCCAGCTGCTCAAATAATGCCGGCCATAGTTTTCAGCATAAAGACGCTAAAATTGCGCTCTGCGGAAGTACGCGTGCGCCTGGTCGTAAGGAAGGAATTCCAGACCTACCATTGAGTTCTTCACGCTCTGCAGCAAGCGCTCATGCTGCTCCGCTATCGCCAAGGCAGCGGAGTGGACTTTCTGGTAGATGGCCTCCCCATCTCGCGTTTGAAAGATAAACAGCCCTTCCCCAGTTTCACACATCCTGTGGAAACAGAAGCAAAACGTTCCTGAAAATCCAGTTCCGAGAAGTTCCATGCACCGAGGGCCTGGAATACGCCAGACAACCAGACCCACTTATTTCACACGAGATCGGGATTCTTGTTCACGTGCGCTAAGCAAAGTCAACTAGAATCAGAATTTCCAATTAATTGTTGTCAGCATGGGCAGGAAACCATTCATTCTAGGCTAACTCTGTGCCGATTTTTTTTTTTTAATCAAGGAGCAAAGGTTAATAAAGAGGTGTTTCTTGATTCTAAGTATAGTCCCAGTACTTTGCCTTCCTGCTCTCAAAGACAGCTGTGCACCTGGGTTCCCATTACTGTCTATGAATCAGAAGTTCATCAGGAGCTCTGCCATCCAGGGGCACCTGGATGGCTCAGTAGCTTTGGCTCAGGTCATGATCTCAAGGTTCCTGGGTTCGAGCCCTGTGTCAGGCTCTGTGCTGACAGCTCAGAGCCTGGAGTCTGCTTTGGATTCTGCGTCTCCTTCTCTCTCTCTGCCCCTCCCCCACTTGTACTCTGTCTTTCAAAAAAAAATGTTAAAAAATTTTTTTAAATAAAATTAAAGAACTCTGCCATCCAGCTCAGCGATGGAAGAGGGATTCAGTGACTCCTAGATTCTATTCTTTCCTTATAGACAACGGCTTTAAGGATTCTTTCATTTCCAAAATCAATCTGGATTCTTTTTTTTTCCTCACTTTACCCACTTTTACGTTGGACACTTTCTCCAGCTTTCAAAGTAGTCCCAAAAGCCCCAACAATCTTTCTTATGACCTTACACTAACAGAAACAAGTTGATGGAAACCTAGAGAAGGTAAAATCATGAGTTTAAGTTGGGCCTTTCCTATGTTCTTTGTGAAGATAAGGATTCAGATATGAGAACACAGTGGCCATAGACACCCCAGATTTCCCAGGAGTTACTTTGCCTCAATGATAAGCCTGTCACTCCAAGCCATGGATTATGCGATGGGTCAAGAATCTCGAAGAAAATCAGGAGCTCAGGAAGCACCAGGAAATTCACTCATTCATGCACAAAGCATGTGTCATGGCAGAGTGAAATAAAAAGCAAATGCGGGCTCCAGATTGCCTGCCGGGCTCGCCCCCGGCCGGCTTTGTTAGCTGGGACGGGTTACTCAGCCTCTCTAAGCCTGCATTTCCGTTTGTGAAATAAATAGGAGGATAGCAACCATCACGTGAGTGTACTGAAGGTGTTAGACACGATACGTAAAGCGCACGAAGGAGATCTTGCACTTGACGCGCACCTCCGTTATTCCCCCGGAAGGTCAGCTCCAGGCAGACCAGATCTGCCCCGTGTGCTCGCAGATCTTCCGCCCGTGCCTACAACAGGGCGGGACCTATAAAGGACGCTCAATAAATAAGTGGAGAATGAACTGGGAAATAGCAGACGGTGCTAGGAAAAGGCGTAATTAAGAACTTGACCCTGGCTTCCTGGAGGAGTTTTATTGAACCTGAGGCTACCAGAAGAGAAGGGAGGAAGAGCAGTCCTACAAATAGCTCCAGAGAGAATGCCCTGAAGTGGGATGAAGACGAGTGACACACTAGAGAGCGGGTGGCCAGAGAGGGGGCAGCTCTGGGACCCGGCGGGAGCTCCCGGAGTCAACAGGCTTTGTTCTGCGAAGTCACCACCCCCACCGCAACCCTTCCCAGAGACACAGGTGCCCAACTTCGGAAACTGTCCGCCTGTTGTGCCAGTGACATGTCACACCGACATATCCTACTGATATGGGATTGAACTTCCGAAAACCAAAATAAACGATCCCACAGTGGACAGTATAAATAAGCAAACGTATGAGATGGGAACGCCAGTGGGTTCCCCAGTCCCTCACTTGCAAGATGTATTCTGTGCGTGTGCGTGTGTGTGTGTGCGTGTCCCTGTGTGTTTAGAACATTTGGACACGGTTACGAGCAGGACGCATCTCATACTCAACATGTATATTTATGACCCTCTTCTCTCCACTCCCGCGAAGCAGTTATTAAATCAATGTCACATTTCACATCTGCAATTACATATTCTATTTGAAAGAAGAAGGTACTTGTCAGACAAACTAAGGCAAGTCACAAGAGCTCCAGCAATGGATGTAATGGTAAAGAAATGGGCTTTTTGCCCTGAGAAGTTTATAATTTATTTGGCTAAACAAGATCGATGTGAGTGAACAGGTTCAAGACTAACAGCTCGGTGCCCTGATACAGGAAAGGGGTGGGTGTCGATGTTACTTGGTAACAAAGAAAATTAGGAAGCCAAAAATGTGAAACAGATCAGAGGCACTTTGCAGGAAAGACACAAAATTAGGAGCAAAACCTTGCAGAAGTGAGGTGAACATATGACTCCTTCCCTCTGTGGCTGCAGATGCCAGAGACACTATGGTTAAGAAAATACACACAGACGGGTGCCTGGGTGACTTGGTCTGGTAAGCATCTGACTTCAGCTCGGGTCATGATCTCAAGGTTCTTGAGTTCCAGCCCCGTATCAGGCTCTATGATGACAGCTCAGAGCCTGGCCCCTGCTTCAGATTCTGTGTCTCCCTCTCTCTCTGCCCCTCCCCCATTCACACTCAGTCTCTCTCAAAAATAAACATAAAAATTAAAAAAAGAAAGAAATTACACACAGAGAAATACAAGATGAAGTAAAAAAGGTTTAATGGCATGGGTGTGGGAGGCCCCATCTTGAAGGAAAATCTGGGAAAGGAACTTGTAGTACAGAACAGGGGCTCTCTCCACTGGTGCGCTGGACATTGGCAATATCATATGGCCGGAGAGTTATTTGTTGCGGGGACTGTCCTGTGCGTTGTAAGATGTTTAGCAGCATCTCTGGCCTCTAGCCACTGGATGACAGTTGCGACAATGAAAAATGTCTCCAGACATTGATAAATGTCCCCAGCTGAGAGCCAGTGAAACAGACCACCAGTAAGGGGCGGAGGGAGCACCTCACTTGGGATTCACCATGGACATCCTGCACCTGCGGTCTGTGGGGTCTTGTCTGTTCCAATCGTTGGTATCATTGCCTAGTGGATCTCAGCTTGAGACAGGTGGCCCTGGACTCTGCTGGTGCGTGTGGAGGTGTGTTAAGTGTGTGCCTGTGTGTGTGTGTGTGTGTGTGCTGGCTAGAGATCAAGAAATCGAGGTTCCCTTAAATGTGTACAGAAGCTGCCGTGATCACTTTTTAATTTTTTTAAATGTTTTTAAATGTTTTTATTTACTATTGAGACAGAGAGAAATAGAGCATGAGTTGGGGAGAGGCAGAGATGGAGGGAGACACAGAATCCGAAGTAGGCTCTAGGCTCTGAGCTGTCAGCACAGAGCCTGATGCAGGGCTCGAACCCACGAACCGTGAGATCATGACCTGAGCCGAAGTTGGATGCTTAACTGACTGAGCCACCCAGGCGTCCCCCTTTTAAATTTTTTTAAAAAGTTTTTTTTTTAATGTTTATTTATTTATTTTTGAGAGAGAGAGAGAGACCATAAGCAGGGGAGGGGCAGGAAGAGAGGGAGAGAGAGAATCCCAGGCAGGATCCCATCAATCAGCCCAATGCGGGGCTCGATCGCATGAACCCTGAGATCATGGCCTGAGCTGAAACTGAGAGTCAGACTCTTAACTGACAAAACCACCCAGGCGCCCCCCACTCCATTATCACTTTTTAGATTTAAATTCTAACCCTTCATGTGTAGACTCCAGAGTTTATGAAAACCAAACCAAACCAAACCAATCCGAAGTCATAACACGTGGCTGGCGTAAGAGACACTGGTAGTTTATTAACATGTCTGTTCTTAATCGTGTAACATGTAAAGTCCAAGAAACACTTTCCCCCGTGTTTGCTTCCCCATGTGATGCCCTGACCTAGACCTTAAGGAGCACTGCCCCCCGCCACCCCGCTCTTCCCGCTGTAGTGCTCTGTAAGCCGGAGGAGGAAATGGAAGGACTTCTCACGGTTTCTAAACCCAAACACCATGTGTGGCTTCACTGATCCCCCAGAGAGCGGAAAGCCAGGCGAGCAACAGAGGGAAACTTCTGGACAAACCCTGAAATTCACGTGCCCCAGACTGAAGTCCGATCACCCCCACACGCCCCCTCCCCGGCAACTCCTGTGCACTTTCAAAGGCTCCCGGAGGACCTGGATTCCTCTCTGTCTCCTCACCCACGTCCAGTCAGTCAGTACATCCCCGGCGCATTCGTTTCCAGACAGGTCAGTGTGCAAACACCTAAGCCCACGTTCATTGTTACCCACATCCTCGCAGCAACTTGTCCTCACCGTGAGCACTGTCGTGCCCCCTCCTAACTGCTTTCAGCCTGAGTTGAAGAAAAAAAAATTCAGACCATGTCACTTCTTTGCCAACCACTTCCTGTGCAGGGAAAAAATTTAACCTTGTCCGAAAGATCTGGTCTAGAGGCACCTGGGTGGCTCAGTTGGTTAAGCGTCTGACTTTGGCTCAGGTCATGATCTCACAGTTCATGGGTTCGAACCCCGCATCGAGCTCTGTGCTGGCTGCTAGCTCAGAGCCTGGAGCCTGCTTTAGATTGTGTCTCCCTCTCTCTCTCTGTCCATCCCCTGGTCATGCTGTCTCTCTCTTGATCAAAAATAAATAAAACGTAAAAAAAAATTAAAACAAAACAAAACAAAAGATCTGGTCTAGCCTTTGCCAACCTGGGAGGTAATTTGTGTTTGCCTGGGTTCTTGGGTTAGACAAATAGTAACAACAGGATTTAGAGTGAGGCTTTGGGTCATGTGCTATCAACTGACCTGGAGGCTAAGAATGGAGGCCCAATAAGAACTCTACACGCTGTGGCTGGGAGCGTCCCCGGCTGACTACACTCCACATGTACTGTCACATACTGATACGAGGAACATACAGTGTTCTGACTCCACAGAGAGAAGACGCAGAGTATCTGTACCGGGCACTTCTCTGCCCCCCCCCACCCCCCGCTTTTGCTCTTCCCTTATCTGATGTTAGTGACTCCCCTTCAGTGTTAGAAGCTTTGACCACCAGTTCCATAGATGTCAGTGAGCGCTGAGTCTTCGAGCAAATTACGAAATCTTCAGTGGTCGTGGGAACCCCTGGACTTGTAATTGGGGTCAGAAGTCAGGAAGGTCGTGGGGACTGTTCCTTCAAACCTTGCAGGGGTGCCCACCTCCCCCACCCACAATGGCTGCCCAACCAAGATGAAAAGCCAAATTCTTTACAGTGGCTCTAGGCCCCACCCGGCCTGACACTGCTCCATCTGTTCCTTTACAAACATTACGTCCCCCTCCCTTATTTCCACTCCAGTCACGTCAGCCTCCTGGCTCTGCACCTTCCACGTCTACCCCCCTCAGCACCTTCTCCCTATGTCTTTCTTCTGGCTGAATGCTCCCCCCTCCACAATGCCTCCTGGGTCTTTTGTTGGCATCACTGACTCGGTTTGCAAAGCCAGTCCTGCTCACCCTATTTAAAATTGAACCCCCCTCCTCACTTTGGGCACTTTCTATTGAATGGTTTTATTATTTTCTGTGGCCTTACACAATCTAACACCTATTTTACTTTTTAAAATGTCTATTATTGTCAAATCTCCTTTTCTCCACAGAGTGAATTTCACGATGACAGAACACGTGCATGCTTTATGCACTGCTACGTCCGCAGTGCTTGGAACCACATGAGGCTCCTAGGGGGAATTCAACAAACGTTTGATGAAAGAAGACTCTTCTAGAATGTGAGGTAGCAGTACGTGTAAAGTGGTCACGTATACCAGTGGATCATCACCCGCAGGAAGATGGCTGCTTATGTAGATGGCCAACAGGTACATGAAGAAACGCCCAGTGTCACCAGCCATCAGGGAAATCCAAACCAGAATAAGATACCACCTCACTCCCGTTAGGACGGCTATTAGGGAAAAGACAGATAACAAGTGTCGGTGAGAATGTGGAGGAAAGTATAGAGACCCTTGTGCTCTGTTGACAGGAATATAAATTGGCACAGCCTTGTGGAAAACAGTATGGAGGTTCTTCAACAAATTAAAAATAGAACTACCGTATCATCCAGCTATTCTAGCTCTGGGTATCTATCCAAAGGAAATGAAGTCACTATCCCAATATGTGAACCTCATGTTCACTGTAGCATTGGTTACAACGGCCAAGACATGGAAACAGCAGAGTGTCTACCAATGAATGAAATGCATAAAGAAAAGCCATAAAAAAAGAAGGAAGTCCTTCTATTTGTAATAACTTGGGTGGACTTTGAGAAGGGAAATAAGACGTCAAAAAGCAAATTCCAGACGATCTCACTCTCTCGCTTGTGTGTGTAATAGAACAAAGCTGAACTCACAGGAACAGATGAGTAAACAGTGGATACCAGGGGCTGGCGGATGGCAGTGGGGAAGATGAGGAGATGATGGTCAAAGGGCACAGACTTCCAGTGAGAAGATGAAGAAGCTCTGGGGATCTAAGGTCGAACATGGCAACTACAGTCAACAATACTTCATCGTGTCCTTGAAGGTCACTCAGAGAGTAGATCTTTTTTGTTTGTTTGTTTATTTTTTTGAGAGACAGAGAGAGACAGCGTGAGTGGGGGAGGGTCAGAGAGAGAGAGAGAGATACAGAATCTGAAGACAGGCTCCAGGTTCTGAGCCTGACTCGGGGCTTGAACACACAACTCTGAGATCATGGCCGGAGCCGAAGCTGACACTTAAGTGACTGAGCCACCCGGGCACCCCGAGAATAGATCTTCAATGCTTTCACCACACACACATCACATGAGGCGATGGAGGTATTAACAGACCTTATGGTGGTAATCCCTTCGCAATATATACTTGCGCACTTTAAACTTAAACAATGTTATATGTCAATTAGACCTCAAGAAAACTGGAAAAGTAAGTAAGTAAAATAAAAAACACACACAAAATTTTTTCTCAAAAAAGATGGCCATAGGAGTGCCTGGGTGGCCCAGTCACTTAAGCATCAGACTCTAGACTTCGTTTGAGCGTGAGATCCAGCCTCTGTATATTCAAACTTCTCTGCTCAACACAGGAAGAATGGAGTACACTGTATTTGTTGATTGGCTTTCAACTCTTTAATAAGAATGAGTTGGTGCTTTAGAAACTATTCAGAAATGAGAGATTACTAGGTAGCTTAGACTCGAGAAGAGAAGTAGAGAATATTCAAAGATTTGTATTAGAAGAAGGGTCCTTTGACCTGTAGGCTCATCTGTAAGAGGGAAAAACAATTTTCTTCTCCAATGAAAAGTCATTTCACTAAGTACTTGTTTTCAGAGTGATACATACTAGAAATGAATAATTGCTTTTCCAAGACTGCAGATGATGCTTTTAATCCGAAAAAAAAAACCCCACCTTTTCACAAATTTGTGCACTCCATTTAAGAAAAAGAATCTGTACATGCGATGTCGATTTTCACATATTCTTGGCATACCTAAAAGTTTCTCTTAAAATGATGTCAAAAGCACAATAGAGACTCTCTCTGGCGGGCAGGGAGGAGCGCTCATGGGTGGTAATTATTCAGTACGTTCTGCCAAATGTCACCTCAGCTGCTTTCACTCCTGCAGGTGCTAAGCCCTGGGTTTTCATTTAAATGAATCAGGAGGTGAGGCGGAGCCTGCCTCGGAAGTCACCCAGCGGCCAGCTATAAAGTACTGGACACCTGCCACCTCTCCTCAAACAATAACATTCCAAGAACGGAACCAAGGGAGGTGTTGACGCAGTCGGAACGTCCTGTCCGTGGGATCTCCCCATAAATAAATCAGTGCCCCTGCCAGTCTGATGTGCTTCGCTGAAGTTTCAGGGCTTTAAGGTAGAGAGAAACGGACAGAAGACTAGAAAAACCTCAACCAAAACTAGTGATCTGTCTCTTGGGCACCAAATAAACGAACTGTTCTCGGTCTCCAGGGGCAAGAAACGGCAATCCATCGTGCAATTCCATTGTGTTAAAACGCTTTTATTTCGACTCTGGATTTCTTCAAAAACAACAACAACAACAACAACAAAAGTATATCGGATTTGCTTATGTTGAGTGGAAAGGAGAAACAGCATCCAGAAGGTCCTGATGACCTACGATCATCGAACTGCTGCCCAGGAGAGATGACGATCCTGGCTACATGTGCCTGTCCTCCAAACAACGAAAAACAAATAGAAGGTTCCAGCGACTGGGAGAATTCACACATTAATGCACATCCAAATGTTTTTAGGGAGCTTAAGAAAGCCCTCTCTTCCCTAGCTCCGTGGAAATTAATGATGAACTAGGCTAACCACATGGGATATGATATTTAACCTTCCTAGATATCTGTGGGGCTTGGAACTAAGAAGCTCTGAGTGTGACTCCGGAATCTACCATTTGCTAGTCTGATGCCTTAGGACCAGCTGCCCAGGTGTCCAAGTTTCCTTTGAAGATACGAATGATAACATTCCTATGATCCGTGGATGGCGTGACCGTATGAACGAGACACTGCATGTAAAATGCTCAGTATAGTGGCCTTCGTTTGGTAACTTATTCCAAAATATTGGTGATTATTCTCCATGGCTGGTAGGCTGGCTGGAACAGAATTTTTCAGCTGGAGAACTGGGCCATTTGATGCCTATTTGTTGTGGAAGATTGTTCTGTGCGGTGTATGTTTAGTAACATCTCTGGCCCTTCTACCCATGAGATGCCAATGGTATCCCTGTCCCACTGTGACAATCAAAAATGTTTCCAGACGTTTCCAAAAGCCCCTGGGAGCAAACACATCCTTTGGTGAGAACCAGGAGTCTGTATCTTGGAGCAATTATTAAATGCTATAATGAACACACTTTGTTAGGGTTCTTTTTTTCTTTTTACACCTTACATCCATTCCCTTTTCTGTCGCGTGAGTACTCCCTTCCTGCGTTGGGAGGACCACCCCATTTTATTTGTACCCTGTGTGCTTTGTTCTCAGTACAGTACCTGACACATAGTGAATGTGATGGCCAATATAGGGTGGGAATTTCTCTCTCTTCTATTTGGGTGATGGCGTGAGAAGATCCCAAAGCACACCATGGGAAGCCAGAGCAAAGCCATCCTAGAAGCAACAAGACTGAGAGATGAAACCTAGGGTCATGTAGGCTCTGAATCAAGTCAAGCCTGAAGCCATCCCTACCTCCCGGACCTGCAGTTATGTGAGCCAATGAATTTCTTTCCTCTTGTGTCCGTTTGGTTGCCTACTATGTGCCAGGCATTATGCCAGGCATTCATACATACACCTTATTTAATCTTCATGGCAATCTTGTGAGGTACATAATATATTGTACGCATTTACAGGTGGCCAATGGAGTTCAGAGTCAGGTCATTCACTCAAGGCCCATAACCAGTATGGGTAGACCCGTAATTTCATTTCATTTCCTCCAGTTTCTAAACCAGTCTATTACACATGCCCTGGTGTCAGTCTTTGTGGGGTAAAGGGGGACGTCTGAGCAGGAATAACACCCCATTCCAACTCTAACAGAGGCTGAAAGCGAGCAGAACTTTGCCCAAAGTCTTTGGGGAGATCCTTTGGGTTCTGGGGGGCAATACTGCAAAATCTCTGCAGATGCATGTTGGATATGTGAACATTATTTGCCTAGAGACACTTAACTCCTCTTCATTTATCGATATGAGATGGAGAAAATCATATTAGTTAATAGGAAACTGTTTTGTTTTGAACACATCCAAAAACAGCCAAGAAAAAAATTATCTTCACTAATAAAGCAAGGCAGATATGAAATCTTCATGCTTGGGGGAACACAAATGATCTTATTATCCTGAGCAACTTGATGGTAACTATAAAAATTCATCTTTATTTGAGTTTCAGGCAAAAATAAAATAGTAATATTACCTTGTGTTTAATACTGTCTATATCCTGGAAATTCAAGCCCTGCTCCAAAAGTCATCATAATAAAACATCAAAGACATTATTGAGGAGAAGCCCAGCGCTCTTTTAGGTCACCCACGTGCATTACTGCTGTCATCCACAACAGATCTGCACGGAAGTTGTTACTTGGACAAACGTACAAGGGAAGTTAAACCCTTTGTCCAAGGTCAACAGCTAATAAAGAATAGAGAATAGAAGGAATGATGTCTCTCTGACTTCTGAGCTGGTCTTGCTTCCACCCCACCGTGCTGTTTGAGAAACGAGCCAGATCCTAAGAACACATTCCTAATAGACTCCCTTCTGATGATTCACTTCAAGTTAGCATCAGCCCCACGAGGCATGACCACTAAATAAGAATACGATTCAAATGCAATAAGCATTCTAAGTCCCTACAATATTTGAGGCACAACATGCTGTGGTATAGGTTATAGGTGCTCGAATCATCTAATGGGTTGGACAAAAAACCCTAAAGGCCAGACCATAAGGAGACTAAAGCCATAGAATAAAATGCTTTCATTTTCCAAGTTAGCACTTTTATTCCTTTTGGTCGAAGGCCATTGAAATATTTCTGAAATTTATCCATAATTTTCATCCACCATTTCTTTTACCTGAGCTACTTTGATATCTCCCCTTATCTGCTTTTGCCATCTCTATCCCCCACCTATAAAATATAAACACCATATCTCTCTCTCTGTCTCTGTCTCTCTCTCTCTCTCTCTCTCTAACACACACACACACACACACACACACACACACACCTGCTTAAAAAAATCTCTATGGTTTCCTATTACACTTAGGAAAACTATCAGTCTTTAAAATAACGTCCTAGATCCTTAGCAACTCTCCTAGGTTAATTTGAATAAATTAAATTTTTGTAATATATGAGTCATATTAAAACCTGGAAGATTGAGATAATTTTTTAAAAAGTTTAATATTCATCATAAGATACTATAAAAGTTTACTAAGATTTTAGCTTTTAGAAATTATGACAGAAAGCCACACTCTTCCTATTACTATTCCCATAAATTCAAGGAACAATTGAAAAGTTTTCACCCTTGAATAAGTGCTACCCCTAATAGGCCCCAAACATCCCGATCAATGCAGAATTCTATTGTTCATTGATATGAAATACAGGTGGGAGATGACATGAGGCAAATAATCAATAGAAAAGCCTATTTCTATTGTAAAACATTTTTCATACATAGATTTCACTGGTAACGATTAATACATAAATCATTCCGGAGACGCAAACAGGGAAATGTACCCACTTTCCCAAACAGATTCTGATTTTTCTACAGAGATTTTCCCACAAGGAGAATAAATAAGTAATTCTGACGAAAGAAAACTGCTCTGAAGATTACAGTTTTATTTTCTAACGCGAAGACCGTTGCCATCTCTGGGAGATTCATAGACTCATTTATAGCATTTCAATTTCCAGGTATTTAAAAATAAAACAGAATGGGAAAGAGCTATAGGAGAAGGAGGAACTTAAAAACTTTCTAGGATAGGTGTAAGAGATTAAAATTGATCATATTTCTGAAACGCAAATTTTAAATAATTGGGTTTTGCTTAGAGCGGAATGAGCAGATTAAGTTGAACGGCGCATTACTGCCATATTTTCATACAAGTTAGGGTCTTACGTGTTTGGAACTTCTGATTTTACTCTTATATCAAGTACTGTACTCCTATTGGAAAGAACCAGCCACTTTTACAAACAAAAAAAAATTTTTTTAAACCACAAGCTGATTGCTTTCAACTTTAATGTACATTTTACAGAAGGACTTGTATTTCTTAAAATTTAGTCCTTTGAAATTCCAAAATATAAAATTTTATCTGCAATGTTTCAAAAAAAGAGCCTAAATTCTGAGGAGGCAAGAGTGGGTGAGGGGGGAGAAAAATGAGAACCTGATTAGACTAATCTCTTTACAGTTAACGATCAACCCAAATATTATTGGCACCATCTACTCTTTCCAAAATTGACTTCTAAAAGGAAAAAGCGAAAGCCTTGGAAGTGCTGATTGGCTATTGATTGCAATAAGCCAGTTCTAGAATCAACCTCCTGGCGTTAGTGCTGTTCATTACACGGCAGATGTAACTCAATCAATGGCGCCTTCAGAAATAAATGGTCCCTCGTAATGATAATCCACCATAGTCAGCCAATGAGGAAACACAAACAGAATAACCATATGGATGTTTTCCAGAACCCAGGAAATTGGCCTGTGTTCAGCATGACCCAGTACCTTTTTGGCGTTTTTACCAAAATCTACATCAGTGTGAGGTATGGAATCAAACCGCGCAAAGAAAGTTCATATCGCATTGGCGAAACATTAGAATTCTCCACGGGAAATAACACCATATTGAATAGACGCCTACTTTATAATATGCCTCGCATTAGGAGGCCGGAGCTCTACACATTTGTAGATGCGTGCTTCAGGGTGGATCTCGTATGCAAACCTGGAGAAAGAAAGCAATAAGTAGAACAGTCATGAAACTCACCTCCCTGCCTCAAAAGTGAACCAAGCAGCATCTCGCCCGTACCGCCGCAGGGCACTTAGCGGCCAAGAGATGAGTTTGACTCTGGGATTCTGGACGTCCCAAAGACAGATGTGCTCATATGTAATCTGCAAGGCACATTCGCCATGTACATCTAAGTTAGGGGATGGCATCAAATACACATTGAATCTCTCTGGGAGAAAAACAAAAGGTTAGTCTAAAATCCCGGGAATGAAACATCAAAGACATTGTAGGAACAAAGAGGCATTTCAAAATAATTCTAGCTCATATTCTAGTGCAGGTTGAATATTCAGGAAGATAAACCTTTCTCATAAATTCACAGTGCCAGAAAATGATTTCTTAAATTAAGGCCATATTAAATAACATGATAATGACACAGTCTGGCTGTCAACATAAGCTAAACACTATTTACATGAGCAAAGGCCATTTTTAGAATTTTTAAATTTGCATAATAAAAATGTGTATGCTAATGAAAGGCTAGAGCAATGAAACCATTAAAAACATTTTTCCCCCTGACAAGGACGCATTAATTCCCCCCACACTTTTGTGTTCACAAGAGATGCAGGTGCAAATAACTGTCACATGATTTAATGATGTTAAAGTTGTATTGATCGACTTATAATTTTTATAACCAAATGAATAAAACTATATCCCAAATTATTTAAATAAAACTCCATGTTAATACCATGCACTTAACTGACCCAACAGTTTGTGAAAAATCAAATAGATATATTTGAACCAGTTTTCGCAAGAACTCTACAAATATCCATTTGCTTATTTGGATGACTGCTAAAATTTAACCAAGATTACTCTAAATAAATGACTTGGCTTATGACTACAACCACATTTTCATCCCCACAGACTCAGTCATGGCATTTCTGTTCTACTTTTAGAAGATTCATTAATTTAGGAAATTATAGAGTCAAAAATCTTTAAGTGAAATACGAACACAAACATGACTACAGCAAACACATTTTCACCCATCCATCTTTATGGTAGATTGCCTAAATCTGACAAAACAGTGTGGCACGAATCATTATCAGCGGTGTTCTAAATTCATCATTTTATAATAAGGGAGTCATTCGAATTCTTACAGATTTTAGTTGAGTTTAGAAAATAGGAGTGTCATGACTGCTTTCAGGGATCTATTTTTGAAAATTTTCTATCATTATTTCCAACTCCCAATCACCAAGTACTTGCTGCTTTCTAGCAACTATTATTGTAAAAGTATATTCTAATGGAGTAAAATTTCTCCCTGGAAAGTTCTGGAACAAGTCAGAAAGACTGTCATCCTTAAGTAAAAAGTTAAGAGAGTCCATCACCAATTTATTCACTTAGAAGTTCTAGTACTGCACTGCACTCAAGAATAACACGTCTAGGAGTGATTGCTTTAGTTACAATTACTTGAAGTCATGCAAATTAATACTGTAAAGTGCCTTCCAAGAGACAGTTGAGTCTCTCAATAATCCCTAGGAGTTCTGTACCAGGGGTGTTTTTACTCCTATTTGACAGAAGAGGAAACTGAGGCATGGTAGGTAGAGTAACAGGAATTCTTAGGCTCATACTTGACTCTGTACCACTATCAGGATACAGCTTCACAAATATAAATTTGTGAAAAAGAAGTGCCGAGCTGAGCACTCGAGATTAAAGAACAAAAAAATCAATCCCTGTCCTACTTTGCTCTTTATGTCTGGCTTCACATGCACGTGTCTGTGAGGCCGCCTCTCAGGTCCACACAGGTGCATCCGCTCAGCCTGGAGCAGCCTGACTTAGTGACTCGCACAAGGAAGAGCCTGGGGCTTGGTTTATGACCCTGGAAGATGGCTTGGCTTCTCCAAAGCCCAGCTTCCCGGTCTACAGAGAGACTTTTCTGAATTCACCAGTTCTTGTAAGTCTCGGTCAATAACACTTCCGTGGAGATGGATTGTGGCAGATGCGGCGCATTCAACACAGTCCCAGACTGTGCATGTGTCATGAAGACAGAGTTCTAGTTGAAAGCCAGGGCATTTTTCACTAACAATGGGAGTGTGCGCCCACGGAAAGGGTCAGTACGGGTCCACCTCTGCCGCATTCACAAGCAAGCCAGGCGTCCCACGGCCCTTTCGGCTGTGTTCTATCCTCATAGATCATGTTGGTAGGCTACAACACAGCAAGATTCTGGGATCCAATCTGCCCTGTCCCAAGGATCGGTTATCTGGAAACGAAGAAGTAATCCTCACCTCCAGGCTCATACTGTAAGCCAACACTGAGTTTTGCTGAAATGTTCATGGGTGTTCTGGTCAGAATGACCTAAACTGATTTATTCCCCGGTTGAGTGTTGAGCTCAAGGAGTTGGCTCAAGCATTTCAGTTAAAAAAAAAAAATTAAAAAAATAAAAAAGGCAAAGAATTAGGTGGGTTAAAGCTGAAGAAACACTCATGACGCCTGGATTCCATGAAAAACGTTGGAAAACTTTCAATGAAATACTTTCAGTAAAAAACGCAAGACCAAAAAAAAAACCAAACATTACGCCTTAAAACGAGTATATTATAAATACAGGCCCAGGAATGTGGTCTGGAATCAAATACCAGATGTTGGAATGGGAGCAAGAGCCTCAGTTTCCTCATCTGTAAAACAGGGGGACAGAACAGTGCCTCCATCCCAGAGCTGCTGGGAAAATTAAATGCATCTGCCACAGAAACTGGCACATAGCAGGTCCGTCCAGATTTCTAGCTGATGTTATTATTAATGCAGATACATTCATATTTATGCATCGAAAGCATATTAAGAAAAGACATACACTGAAATATGAACACAGGATTTGGGTGAAATTAAAGGTTATTTTTTTTATATATAACTTCAAAAATCTGACATAATGAAGATGTCTTACAGTGTATTGGATGGGGATAAAAAAGGAGTCAAAGGGAGCGAAGGAATTTTCTTTACATACCACTCTGTTCTCTCTCAACCCCAGTAGCCAGTAAGTCAGGCTCTCCGAGGCTGATGTCATTGATCCGCGTGCCCACACACTCCATCTGGAGTACTTTACACCACTCATCGGCCTCAAGATCTGCGTGTGGAAATGTCCGGAAACGTTAACGGGCATGCGCAGCACCCAATTAAGAGCTAACAGCAAAAGCCCTCCCTGCCTTGGACGAACCTGATTCACAAGCGAAGGTCTTGGAGGTGTCATCATTGAAATAAATCCCTATGGCGTGCTTCTTGGTGCCCTTGGGCAACCGGGCGACGTTCTTCACGTTGTTGAGCTCCGTCACCTGAAAGAGGAACAATTCCAAGTCTGATCACAGGTCCCTGCGTGAACGCGCAAGTCAACACCACCACACTCAGGCACATTCGGTGGAAGGCACACCACAGATGAACACCCCTTGACACAAAAGTGCGTTCTTGAAGGCTGTGAATTATTTCAGTGTTATCCTTAACGCGCAGCAAGAAAAATTAGCGAAGTACCTTCCTTTTTCAATGTTCTGAACAATACGAAGCGGCAGGAACTCAAAACCTCACAGAAGTAGAAAGCTCACCGTGGTGTTCTTACGTCCTCGAGGATTCCACCTGATGAACAGTTCTCAGGTCTAAATCCCCATCACCGGGAAAGTCCTTCAAAGGCTCCAACCTCTCGAGGTTCTTCCAGTAAAGGCATCTTACACATCTCGACCCCCAGGGAGGGAGGGAATGGCGACCCAATTCATAACCCAGTCACCTCAGTCTTTGATAATCCTAAATGGAGAGTCAAAAGTCCCCCAAATGCCCCTCTCCTCAGGGTTTAAGTCATATAGTCCAAGAAAGACAGTGGGTTGGTCCCACGCTTCCCTACTCTCTCTGGCATACTCCTAGCTTCTCAATGCTTATACGGCCTCTGTCTTAGTATCTGCATGGTATGACCTTTTTCCCACCAGTAGGGAAAGCTTTTCTCCATCAGACATTCTCTCTTTCCTTCCTCCCTCCCCCAGTCTCTTGGTCCCTTTTATAAACTTTCATAAAGTTAACAACTTATAAACCACTGCCCCCCGCCCCCACGCTAAGCGTGTTGGCTTATTGTGTTTCCAAAATGGCTGCCCCTCCTTCCGTTACATCCAGAAGATCTGCTGCCTTGGGGCTGTGATGACTGGCTCCTGCAGGAGGGAAGGCTTAGTTGGCTTCGAGGTATTTACAAGATAAATAACTCACTCTGACAAGTTTAACTTCCCCTTGGTAGATCTCTTTTGTGTTACACAGAAGAAGGTATCTCCCGTCAATCTGCCTTCACTACCATCTCTTATCTATTATTCTAAATTCATGGAGTGCCTGGCTCAAGAAGAAGGAGAGGCAAAAGGTAAATATCCTCCATGCATATACTTATCTCATTCCCCTACTTCTTAACCTCCATTGGTCTCTTTTTGTATAAATGCAAATTTCTTAGCATAAAATATAATAGTTGTCACAGACCCAATGTCTGTGGCCTCTCAAATGTACATGTTGAAATCCTACCCCTTGAGGTGATGATATGAAGAACTTCTGGATGTCCGTAGGTCTTGAGGGTGGAGCCCTACTGAGCAGGACCAGTGTCCTTATAAAGGAGACCAGATAGCAAGTTCTCAAGACCAGAGAACCAGATAGCAAGTTCTCAAGACCCCGAATCTACCACTGCCTTGACCTTGGACTTCCCAGGCTCTAGAACTGTGAGAATTAAATTTCTGTGGTTTATAAGCTACCCAGTAGATGGTATTTTTTTTTTTTTTATGGCAGCCCCAATGGACTAACATATCAGTGTTCCTGCAAAGTTGGCCAAAGCACTACCTACCTTAGTAGGGAGATTTAGTAACACTACCGACTTTATTCTCCAGCTACTCCAAATCCCTCGGAGTTTACCAGATGTGTCTGCTTACTTTTTGTTTTTTAAAAAAGTATTTATTTATTTATTTATTTATTTATTTTGAGAGAGAGAGGCAGGGAGAGGCAGAGAGAGAGAGGCCCAAACAGGCTCCCCACAGAGCCTGACGCGGGGCTCCAACTCACAAACCATGAGAGCATGACCCGAGCTGAAACAGTCAGTCGCTTACCTGACTGAGCCACCCAGGTGCCCCCGTTTATTTTTTGTTTATGTATTTCTGTGCCGATGCCCCATACAAGCACAACTACTTATGGTCTCCCCACCTCCATGGTAACCCCATTAATTCACTGTTAACACAGCAACTGGACCATCATTTCAAACACAAGCCTGACTCCAGCATTTTTGTGCATGAAACAGAACACTTCAGTGACTTCCCACTGCACTTGGGACAAGCAGCCAAGTCCTTGGAGTGACCCTCAAGGTCCTCTGTGGTCTTCCCTGAAGCTAGCTTCCAGCCTCCTCTCTTAAGTCCAGCCATACTGGCTTTGTTCAGGCCCCAGAAAGCCCCATGATTCTCCTGGCACAGGGCCTTCCCCGCTCTCTCCTTATTTCACTGGCACCCACCTGACGGGTCTTAGATTAAATCTCAATCACCTGCAGAGCCCTACTGGATGCCCCTTCTCCCTCCATCTAACCACAGCCTCCAGGGTCTATCATTCAAGGACATCTTTGCCCTCAGAGACCTCTAATGGCCATAGGGGCTATGGTTTGGCGCCCACCTTGCCTCTAGAGTGAAAGTTTCATAGATTTTTACTCACCATTGTGTCCCCTGAATCTAATACAGAGTCTGTCACATAGGGATGACTCAAAGAATATATGTGGATTTGATGAACAAAAGACCAAACACACCCACAGATTGACTTCCATGGTGCTTCTCCAAGGGGAATGCCTCTTTCTCCGGGGAAATTTCATTTTTCCTGCAAGGCCCACTTCCTCTTGGAAACTTGCCCTGGCCTCCGTGTGAATGAATGCTTGCCTTCTCTCTGTTCCTGTGGATGCTGTATGGAGCGTCATTCTATTCCCTGTTGTTGTAATTAATCCATCTATCTCTCCAGCGCCTAGCTAGACGTGACTCACTTACCAATGCCTTATTGACGGACTGAATCAATGACAAACAATCATCTGAGAGTCAACATTTTTTGAGCCTGCACCACATGCCACACACTCGGCTTAGACTATTCTTACATAATATGTCTCATTTGATCTTCATGAACAGCCTAGGAGATGGATATTATTATCAGTATCTTCCAGCCGAAGAGGCTGTGGATGAGAAAGGTCAAAGTCATGTGCTCAAGGTCACAGCAAAAAATGGCAGAACCGAGTTTTCAGTGCGCAAACTGACCCCAAAGCCTGTGCTCCTCACCCCTCTGAAATAACAAGGACTAATTCCAAATGCTTTCAGCACAGAGACTATTTAGCCCAGAAAGTCATCTCATACATGAGGACTTCTCTCTTTTCACTGGTGTGTATGGTGGGGAGGGCAGGAAGGGGTGGGGAAGTAGGGCTTGGGAGCCCAGACTTTACAATGATCCTCTACTGAAACATTATATAAGCCTAGTCCACCCAACCTGAGGCGCAGCAATGACTTTGAAATATGTCATCTGGGGACACATCCATTAAAGGTAAAGAGGGAGGAATGTCACCTGCAGGGGTCAGGAAGTGTACGGAGAATTGCCTGCGTCAGAACACAATCACCCATTTGGGAAACTGGTTTAGATACTAACCAACACAGCACCTCCTGCTCGGAGGTGGTGGCTGAGTGCTCACAGGGCAGGCAGGGTCAGGTTTTCTGTGTCAAAGGACTATCGGGTTCCAACGCAACAGTCTCTGCCCCCGATTCAGACCCACCTCTCAGTGAGCACGTGCCTGCACACATACCCCCCCCACCCACGTACACGATTCTTTCAAAAGAATCTCAACTCACACAAATCCCTAACAGAACCCTTCTCAAAATACCCAAGACCATGAAAATCAAGAGGACACTTATAGATATATTTGTAAGTCACTTTAAAACTTGCATAAGACATACTTATTTCCACCACCCCTACACTTTTTAAATGAGAAAATCAAAGCAGGGTGGGTTTTTTAATGTTTCTTTTACAAAAAAATAATTTGCCCCTAAAGAATCTTTGGAAGTAAGCATAGATCTTGATAAGGTCTCAGGATTTAGTGTGACAGGAATGTTATCTTACTTTTTAAATATTTTATTTTTTAAAATGTTCATTTGTTCTTGAGAGAAAGAGAGAAAGCAAGCACAAGTAGGGAAGGGGCAGGGGGTGGGGGGGAGACACGGAATCTGATGCAGGCTCCAGACTCTGAGCTGTCAGCACAGGGCTTGACATGGGGCTTGAACTCACAAACTTTGAAATCATGACCTGAGCCAAAGTCAGGTGCTTAATCAACTGAACCACCAGATGCCTGATATGAATAGTGTTTTAAATAAAGGTAATTGGCCATCAAAAGTGACTACATTGTCAAAAGTGCCTGGATGGCTCAGTCAGTTAGGCATCCAACTCTTGATTTAAGCTCAGGTCATGATCTCACAGTTCATGGGATCGAGTCTCACAAGGAGCTCTGCACTGACAATGTGGAGCCTGCTTGGGATTCTCTCTCTCCTCTCTCTGTGCCTCCGTGCTCATGCTTTAAACAAACAAACAAACAAACAAACAATTAAATAAGTGACTGCATTGGATCCTCAATACGACCTCAAAGAGAATGAGCATCAAGACTATGTGCATGCAGGGGTGCCTGGGTGGCTCAGTCAGTTAAGCGTCCGACTTTGGCTCAGGTCATGAACTAATGGCTCATGGGTTTGAACCCCACGTCGAGCTCTATGCTGACAGCTAGCTCAGAGCCTGGAGCTGCTTCAGATTCTGTGTCTCCTCTCTCTGACCCTCCCCTGATCACGCTGTCTCTCTCTCTCAAAAACAAAATTAAAAAAAAAAAAACATTAAAACAAAATTAAAAAAAAAAAAAGACCATGCGCATGCAATACCTTCAGTTCACCTTCAGTCTGAATATCTTGACTTTCCTTATGTCTCAGACCAATCAGAAGTTACTTCCTATCAAGGTCAAAACTCATTAAGAAAACTCCCTCTTGAGCCTCTGTGGCCAGAGATTTCCTTTTCCCCTCACGGTGCAAGATAAAAGACACATCCTAAGGTCTACATGAATTATGCCATCTCTTTATATAGATTCACAAATAAAATATAAAAACTTCTTCAAGATGTAACAGCATCAAGGAGGGAGCCACCGAAATATAATTATAGTAGAGCCCGCATTCCCTCTTCAAGAATCTTCCTTGAACCCATTCATTCATCAAACATCTTAACTCATTGGTTATTCATGTTTAAAGAGAGAAAAATAAAGAACCAATTTGCCAGGCAGGGAAAGGAAACATGCTATGAGGCCAAAGCTGTGAGAAAGGATTCAGGGTGGGCTCAGCAGAATGTTGCTATTTTACCTAAGGGGGCAAGGATGCCCTTTCAGGAAAGGGAGCAGCTGAACACAAGTTCCTAAGATGTGAAAAAGCGAATCCTATGAATCACTGGGCCCGGCCATTCCAGGCGCAGAAATGGTAAGTGCAAAGGCTCTGGGGTAAGAATTAACTTATTTGACAAGTTACTTTGATTGAGCCATGTTTCCTCTTTGTTCATGTCCCTTGTAGGCTTGTGTTGGGATTCACACATTGGAAAACACAGCCGCCTCTCTCAGACTTTACGGACTCGTTTTGTACAGGGGAAGAACCAAACAGAAGTCTTGAGCCAAAGAATACAATAAATGAGTTGAAAATTCAACGCTGGGTTCAGAGCAAATATCCAGTCAGAGGAAAACAGGGCATGAACAAGGGACCTGGGTGTTTGGGCTCAGAATAGTATCTCAGTCCTCCGTTACCTGGATTCGCCCCTGCATGTCTTAACGAAGCAAGGGCTTCATTCATTATTGGGATTTATAAATTACTTTGAGAGCCACACTCACTGTTAGACCGTCACAAGCTAAATCCATAGAGCACGCTTTACTTCAACTGAGGTACTACAATTTAAAATATAAAATGTTAAAACATTGTATTTGAAACACAAATCGTTTTCTTATATCACTATGGTATACACAGTTCCCCCTTCTATAAAAGATAACGTTTATACATGCATGCTTGCACACGTACATATTCTTGTCTGTATATGCAGCGAGGAGAATTAGGGTCTGGGTAGGTTTATACTGTTTATCTTTTTATATTATTGCGTTTGTTTTTTACTATATGACATAATCTTACATGTGAAAACCTTAAAGATCTCTCACACATATATGCGCACACACATACACAGGCACCTGTTAGAACTAATAAATGAATTCAGTAAAGTTGCAGGATACAAAATAAACACACAAAAATCAACTGTATTTCCACATACTGACAGTGAATAGCCCTATTTAAAATAACATTACAAAGAATAAGATACTTAGAAATAAATTTAACCAAGGAGGAAAAAGATTTAGGCGCTGAAAACTACAAAACATTGCTGAGAATAATTAAATAAGGTACAAATACATGGGGAGATATCCCCTGTTCATGCACTGAAAGACTTCGTATTATTAATATGTCCATACTGCTTACAGTTACCCCTGGGTTCAATGCAATCTTTTTCAAAATCCCACTGTACTATTTGCAAATATAAAAAGTCCACCCTAAAAGTCATATGGAACCACAAAGGACCCTGAATATGCAGTCAAAATGATCCCAAGACAGAATGAAACAGTAGGCTATACACACTTTCTAGCTTCTAAACATATTATAAAACAACAGTCATCAAAACAGGATGGGACTGGTCTAAAGACAGACAGACAGACAGACAGAGAGCAATGGGATGAAATCAAGAGCTCGGAAATAAACAGTTGCATACATGGCCAGACTACATACGCCATGGGGAATGGAGAGGTTCTTCGACAAATGCTTTTGGGAAACTGGATATCCACATGCAGAAGTATGCATGCAGTTGGACCCACATCTTGCACAAATACCAACTCAAAATTGATTAAAGACTTAAATGTATATCTATGAGTCTAAGAAAACATGGCAGAAAAAAATTTCCAAACATTGGTTTTGGCAATGATTTATTGGATATGGCACCAAAAGCACAGGCAGTAACACTGAAAAACAGACCAAAAAAAAAAAAAAAACAAACCCATCAAACAAACAAAAAAACCTTCTGCACAGAAAAGAAAACAGCAGAGCTTTCAAAAAAGGCCACCTAAAGAATGGGTGAAAATATCTGCAAACCATATATCTGATAAGGGCTTAATATTCAAAAAATCTATTAAGAAACCCCTACAAGTCAGTTACGAAAAAGCAATCCAATTAAAACATGAGCAAATGACTTGAATAGACATTTTTCCAAAGACCTAGAAATTGCCAACAGGTGTATGAAAAATTGCTAAACATCACTAATCTTCAGGGAAATGCACATCAAAACCACAATGAGATACCACCTCTCAAATGTTAGGATGGCCATTATTTAATGAAAAAAACAAACAGAAGGATAATTGGAAGCTTTGTGAATTGGAGGTGGGGATGTATAATGGTGGAGCCACTATGGAAAACGGGATGGGGATTCTTCAAAAAATTAAAAACAGAACTACCATGTGATCAAGCAATCTGACTTCTGAATATACCATAGATCCAAAGATACAAAACCAGGATCTCAAAGAGAGATTTACACTTCCATGTTCAAAGCAGCACTGTTCACAACGGGCAAGATATGGAAACAACCTCTATGTCTGTTGAAAAATAAATAAAGAAAATATGATATATGGGATACTATTCAGCTCCTCTTAAAAAAGAAAATTCTACCATTGGTGACAACATGGATGAAGCTGGGGGACATTATGTCAAGTGGAATACACCAGTCACCGAGGGGCAAATACCGCAGGACTCCACTTACGCACGATACCTACAGCAGTCAAGATCAGAAGCAGAAACTAGGAGCACCTGGGTGGCTCAGTCAGTTAAGCGTCCAACTTCAGCTCATGATCTTGCAGTTCACGAGTTCGAGCCCCATGTTGGGCTCTGTGCTGACAGCTCACAGATTCTGTGTCTCCCTCTCTCTCCGTCCCCCCCTCTGCTCATGCTCTCTCTCTCAAAAATATGTAAAAACATTTAAAAAAAATTTTTTTTAAAAAAGAAGCAGAAACTGGCTAGCATGGTGGTTGCTAGGGGCTGGGGAGAGAGGGAAAAGAGAAGGTGCTATTCATGGACACAGAGTTTCAATCACACAAAATGAAACAGTTCTAGAGCTGTTCTGCACAGCCGTGGGCATGTAACGGTTAATGGTACTGCCCTGTGTACTTTAAAAGTTACTAAGAATGTAGATTTCATGCTGCGTGTTTTTCACCACACTAAAGAAAAAAGATTTCTGTATTTGACTGACTTATTTTGCTTAGCATAATACCCTCCAGTTCCACGCACATTGTTGCAAATAGCAAGATTTCACTCTTTTTCATCACTGAGTAGTATTTCATTGTAAATATAAACCACGTCTTCTTAATCCATTCATCAAGTGATGGACAGTTGCGCTCTTTCCATAATTTGGCTGTTGTTGGAAGCACCGCTATAAACACTGGGGTTCGTGTGCCTTTTCGAGTTAGCACTCCTGTATCATTTGGGTAAATTCCTAGCAGTGCAATTGCTGAGTTATAGGGTAATTCTAGTTTTAATTTTTTGAGGAACCTCCATGCTGTTTTCCAGAGTGGCTGCAACAATTTCCATTCCCACCAGCAGTGCAAGAGGGTTCCTGTGTCTCCACACCCTCGCCGTCTGTTGTTTCCTGAGTTGTTCATTTTAGCCGCCCTGACCCGTGCGAGGTGAGAGCTCACTGTGGTTTTGATCTGTATTTCCCTGATGATGAGCGACACTGAGCATATTTCCATGTGTCTGCCATCTGAACGTCTTCTGTGGGGAAGTGTCTATCCGTGTGTTCTGCCCATTTTCTCCACTGGATTATTTGTGTTTTTGGTTGTTGAGTGCAAGGAAAAATAAGACAAACACAGAGAGGGAGGTAAACCGTAAGAGACTCTTAAATACAGAGAAAAAAACTGAGAGTTGATGGGGGTGAGGAAAATGGGAGACGGGCACTGAGGAGGGCACTTGGAATGAGCACTGGGTGTTGTATGTGTGTGATGAATAAAAAAAAATAAATAAGTAAATAAATGTGGCCAGTGTTCAAAGATTAAAATAAATTTCTGTAGCAAAAAGGAGCCAGAATGTTTTAAAAATGTATTTTCTTTCCATCGTATTTCTTTTTAAATTCCTGTTCATAGCAAGAGACACACTGGTTTTCTACTGATGGTAGAAAGAAAATTTGCTCTTAGGGCAAATTGATTTAAACAGAGAAGTGAGCTGATTCAAAGCAAAATACTAAGCAAATACGAAGTGAGATGTTCCCGTGACATCAAACATTAACGGAGAAATGACAAATGACTGAAAATTAGGAAAAACACCATAAACGTAATACTACGGATCTAATACTCGGATTAGGAAACTGAGTTTCATTTCATTTCATTCCCAACTTGGGGCTTGAACCCACAACTCTGGGATCAGGAGTCGGATGCTCTGCTAAGCCAGCCAGGTGCCTCCATTTCATTTCCTATTGAGTTAACAGCCCAGGTCAATCAATTGACCTAAAGGTCCCAGGGTCACCCAGGACAGCTCTCATCGGCTTGACAGAGGTGTGACAACAGATTCCGATAGGAACTTGGTGAAGACTTCATTCCCACTTGGGATCTCAAAGGTCACCCATCTGAATCAGACCATCTGTTTTCCTTTTGCCTATTTTTCCCTCCCCATTTCACGATTGCATTCCCTGAGTGGGAAAGACAAGAAAGCATTTCAAGCCTCACCACCGAAACATGAAATGTCTCTGAGAAATATGATTTCAAGGACTAAAGAACTATTCCAAAGAGAGGCCAAAAGTCAGATCCAGTTACACATTTTCATTACTAACAGAAGAGTTTTGAAAGCAGAAAAGAAGTCAAATTTTGTGATCAAAAACATTGTACAGGGGGCGCCGGGGTGGCACTCTATCTCTCCCCTCCTCTCTCTCTCTCTCTCAAAATAAATAAACATTAAAGAAAAATTTTATAACGTACATAAATAGCCTTTAAACATTTTTACCTACCTTTTAATATACTCTCAAAGCTAGAACAATAGCAGACCCAAGCTAGACAATCAAAATAACTTGCATTTATTTAAAGGCTCGTACCAGTCTGGCTACCCTTTCAAATTAACCTGTGACATCTCTGTCTCAACCCTCCTTTTCATTTACAAGGGTTCCTTTAAGCTTACAGACTCCAGAGATTTTTGTCTTGAAATGAAGCTAAAACATGTAGCTATCAAAAAAGACTGGAAATATCTATAAGGCTTGCTAAGAATGGCAATATTAGGACCTTCGCAACGCCTGATTTTCTCTAGAATTTGTATGTTTACCTTCGAAAGCCCTGGTTAGTGTCAGGCTTAATCTGATTTTGCACATCCTGGGGCTCTTTCTTTCTGATGGAAATTATCATGGACTAATTAAAAATCCACAGAAGATAGTGGCTCCTTAAAAATTCTGCTGGTAAAGGATAATGAACACTAAATAGGAAGTTCTCTGATGCATAAAGTAGGCTTCTAAGCATGGCGGTTGGAAAAGATTAGGTAATGATAAGATGTGGCAAAACGATTCTGTCTCTAGGGCTTGGAGGAATTTAAAATAAGACCAAAGGTAAATTCTGCCCCTCATAATAATCTTTATTTTCTATCATTTATTGAACTATTTGTTCACTATCATCCAGTCTCTCCCAGCCCTTCTGATTTGTTACCAATGAGTTTGGTTGTGACCAATTGGCTTTGGCCAACAGAACGTGACCTGATGTGCTGCGTCCAAGAAGATGCATGAAAAGTGTGCATAATTAGGTCAGTTTTGCCCTCCTTAACTTCAACCTTCCACTATGAGAATACTGTTCCCCACCTTCTGGATCTCTGAGTGCACCGCCAGATGGGTCTCAACTGAGTGAAATTAATCCAGCTGTGCCCAATACACCCACAGCCAACCCAGACCCCCATGTCACAAAGGCAGGAGTTAAATATGTGTCTCTATAGGGTACTAAGATTTTGGAGCTGTTACCACAGCAGAAGTTAGCTAATACAGCCTCTGTTTGATTTTATTCCGGCCAAGAATTTTCATAGAGATTTTCTCTCAAATCTTGCTGTATAATAGTATTGCTTTTTGTACAAAGGAGACCAGATCTCCTTGTCAAATACATAACGATCAACTAGGACATTGGTTATGAGTTTTACTTAGTAAATGAATCATTTGCTCTTTAAAATTTTTCAAAAGAAATCTTACATGTTGTCCCATTATACAAAAAAAAAGAGCTAGTTTAATTAAATGAGGGAATGAATCCCACCTCCCTTAGAGTAAAAAAGAAATTATAAATTTATTATAAATCCACTTTTCAAGTTATATATCCACTTCTCACAAAGCCTACTCACTTGAGTCAACCACAGAATGTCAAATGGTTACAATGTGGTATTAAATACTCAAGATAACATAACATCTTTGGTTCTATTATTAAAACCCATACAAGGGACGCCTGGGTGGCTCCGTCTGTTGAGCATCTGACATCGGCTCAGGTCATGATCTCGTGGTCCGTGAATCTGAGCCCTGTGTTGGGCTCTGTGCTGACAGCCCGGAGCCTGGAGCCTGCTTCAGATTCTGTGTCTCCCTCTCTCTCTGCCCCTCCCCTGCTCACACTCTGCCTCTCTTTCAAAAATAAATGAGCATTAAATAATAAATAAACAAATAAATAAAACCCAGACAAGAAGGAATATTGAATATCAGAGAAGTAACTTAATTATGGTTTCACAGACAGCATGGGAGGGTAAAGCCACGCTCAAAACTAGAACTTCTGACTTCCATGTACCTACTTTATACCTAATACTACACTCCATAACATGCACTCCTTAAAAAATACAAGAATAAATGAATGGATAAATGAATAGGCTGGTAAAACTAAAGATGCAAACAGTTTGGAGACAAATACATTAAAAGATGTTTGTGAAAACTGTAAATCATATCTTTAAAGTCTTAAATCCTGAGTAAAAATAAAGTATTTATTAAATTAAAAAAAGACAGCCTGAACTAAGCTCATCTTTGCTACTTGGAATTAAAATGCTGAAGAAGGGGGCCTGGGTGGCTCAGTCAGTTCAGCATCTAACTCCCGATCTCAGCTCAGGTCAAGATCTCACAGTTAGTGAGATCGAGCCCTGCATCCGGCTCTGTGCTGATAGTGCGGAACCTGTCTGGTAGTCTCTCCCTCCCTTTCTGTCCCTCCCCTGCATGCTCTCTGTCTTTCAAAATAAATAAATAAACTTTAAAAAAGTTAAAAAATAAATACAATGTTGAAGAAAATTCAGCTTTTCAAAAACCATTTACTTTCATGTGGGTACGTATGGCACCATGGTTTATAAGTTGGGTTTCTGCTCAGGTGAAATTTGGCTGGGGACACCCAGGCAGGAATACATGTAGCAGGTCCCCAGGGATCACACGCATATGCACACACATGCACGCCGCCTGCATCTTTACGCACACACACACCTGTGTGACCATCATGCATGGTTATGTACTGACTCATAAAAACCATTTTAGTCACAATCACTACTTCCTGCAAATAAGACTACTCTCTGATCTCTATCATGGTGGGTTAGGTCTGACTTCTAAAAAAAAAAACTTTATATAAATGGAATAACACCACGTGTATTTTTCTGGGTCTGGATTCTTTCACCCAACCCCACGTCTGTAAGATTCTCTCTCTGTTTCCCCTACTCTCTCCCCCTCACTCTCACAAATAAATAAACTTAAAGAAAACCACAATTATCTGGAAACACAGATCACAAGTACTACTAGACTCACTATTACAGTTGACTTACAATTTCACAATTGTGTCCCTACTGCATTTGATCGGGGAAACGAGCACACTCATCTAGAATTTACTCTGCACATTTAGCCGATGACTGGTGTGCCTCCTGTACGCTCCCTACACGGGTGGGCATCTCATCCTCACCGTTTCACTTGGATTTGTCAGTGGGTGAGCTGCTGCACACCGGAGGCAAGCTCACTGGAGAAGGGAACCATGCTGCGTGTGACGTGATACCATGATCAGGCTCTTCCCGGGCATTTCGGTGGGGACAGCCAGCTGACTGTTCGAACAACTGCACGTTCTAACCGGAGCACAGATCTGAAGAAGGTCCCGCACACGTACAGATGGATTCCATTTAGGTTGTAGTCCCAAAGCCTGTTGAGAAAAGATATTGACGGTTCTTTGCTTCTCAAGACCTCCCCTGGCACCTGCCACCAACTCATCGGGGACGTCAAATCTTCTGCCTGCAACGAGGCAGCCTTCCTTCATCGGAGACTCAAGGCAGATGGTGAAGGCGGTCCAACCCCCCTTTCCTGGGCCAACGCAGGAAATGACAGAAGGCTACCTTGTTGGGGGGTGCGCTTTTTGGCTCCAGCCTGTGATTCTGTTGGACGGCATGGCCTGAAAATCAGTCTGAACAAACTTTAAGTCACTTCTCTCAAGATATATTCCGGCCACATGTTTTCCTCCCATAGCTTCTGAGCTCCTCTAAGAGAAATGGCGGTCTTTCCACAGTTGGAAGTGACAGAGCTGCACAGTGAAGTATCCACACAGTCCGGTTCATCTAGTGGATAGTTCGCTGGTGCTTTCAGAGGGTCCCACACAGCTCAGTGCAAACACAGTCTATTGCAGTGCCAGAGGTCATTAGGCTGTAAGGCTACAACTCTCTCCAAATAATGGCGGTGCGCAATTTATCGTTTTCCTTATACTGAAAGCCCAACTGAAGACCATTTCATTTAAATGGACTTTTCAAGTCCCTTCAAGCAGGAACACTTGGCACTTGGTTTCCTTTTGCCTGGAAACACTCTTCCTTTGGATTCCTCCATGGCTCACTCCAGCCCCATATCTCCAACGACTTACATAGTATCTTATTAATAACACCATTTCTGATTTCTCCTTTGAAATTGCGGACTCCTATTCCTTTTCCCTGCCTTAATGACTTCCTTAGCACTTAGCAGTCACACCAACATCCTATATATTTTGCCTGTGTGTATTCCTTCCTATATGTTTCTTCCCCATTGAAGTAGAGGCAGAGAGCCATTCATATGGAATGGGTGAGCATGGCCCCCTGCGGAGCTGGGTTGTGTGTATTTGGCTTGGCCCTAACCAGGGGAAGGAGGAGCCTGAAGACGAGGTCTGGGGAGCCCAACAGGCAAGCCGGGCAGTAAGTGACTGCAGCTTCAGAACAGGAGTAAAGAGAAGACGAGGAGAGATCTGAGAGTTCCCTGACCACTACGCAGGTCCTCACTGCTCGCTTTCTGAGTATCAAAAACACAAAATAACAGGACCCCATCAAAGCAAGGAAACATTCAGCACTCTCCTAAGTTTCTGATAAATCTTTAAGGGTGTCATCCCAGGAGGAATTTCCCCCCCAAGAAAGGCCACCAAATAGACTTCGCTGCTCGAAGCCATGCTCCAGAGGGGTTTACTCACCATAAGCGATAGTATTCACCGAAATAAATGTTTCGCGGCCAGCAATTAACAAAGTGGGCACACTTCAAAAGTTTAATTTGCTACGGATACAGCTTTGCATTAACAACTTAGAAAACAATTACATATTGCACAATTCAATTTTCCAAATGGATTATTTTGTACTAGACGGAGAAACTGTTGAAATATCTTCTGGTATTTCAAAGGAAGATGGAAAACAATGGGGTTTTTTAAAGTGCATGCATTCCCTCGAGGAACCGGTGTACTCCTGTCAAGATTATGCAATTCGCATTATGTGGGTATATTAAGTATGTTTCTGGCGTGCTACAAAGTCAAAAGCCATTTAGGAAAACAAGGCCTTGATTTCCAATTTTTCTCCTTCTTTTGCTGAAGGTAATTTACAGATGATGACTTATTTATGTTTACGGAGTAAAAACAAGACCTCTACCTAAAAGGCAATTTTCCGCCTTGCTTTGGTAGGCTGTATCCTAATTATTTTTCCCCTTGTGGGACTGAGTGAATTAAGTGAGCAATTCACTTTGTATATGCAAATGGCAAAGCTCTTCAGAAGCTTCATATTGCCTCCTTCTCAAGGAAAAAAAAAAGTGAAGGCCATTATCTTACTGAAAATGAAGAGGCATAAGCCCCTTTAACTTCTGGGGATTGTCTTTGAAAATGAAAGCAACAGGAAGACAATCAATGTCTGGATTCATAATGTTTTCTCAAGTATTAATAAACGGACTATCACTATTATTGCAGTTATTCCATTACTGTTATCTGTTGAAATTCTCAGAGTACCCTAAAATGCCGCAGTAAACACTTCCGTTAAACATTTAGAAAACATTTCTCATGACGTGTTGCAAACCTTTTACCGTTTTTTAAATACTGTCCTTCCTAAAAAGGCACCAATGGTTTGGAGTTAACACTCCAGGACAGGCAAATTAAGAAGGGACACGCATAGTTCTAGTCAAATGTCACCACTGCTCACTTCCCCCAGGACCTCGAACACGGCAGTTCGAGCAAACATTTTATACAAGATCTCTTAAGAATGGCACCGGGGTGGCTCAGTCAGTTAAGCGACCTCTTGATTTCAGCTCAAGTCACGATCTCGCAGTTCATGAGTTCGAGCCCAGGGTCAGTCTCTGCGCTGACAGTGCAGAGCCTGCTTGGGATTCTCTCTCTCCCTCCCTCCCTCTCTGTCTCTCTCTCTGTCTCTCTTTCTCTCTCTCCTTCTCAAAATAAATAGATAAATAAATAAATAGCCTTAAAAGTTTTTTTTTAAGATTTCTTAAGAAAGAACCCGTCTAGACAGTTATATCCCAGTCCCCAGAGAGAAGGTTTCATTGTTTCCAAAAATACCTCCATGCCCTTGGTCACTTAAAATAAATTGGACTAGCGCCTGTCTGAGTGATAAATTTGGACCGTCGCCCCGAGGAATGGGATCTTTATTTGTACATGCGAAATAACTGAGCTAATCCATTTGCTGTGTCTTGCTTAAAAATAAAAAGCCACAGGCGGCCTAAAAGGTACTTAAACTGAAATGTTTGCATCTGAAGTTTGTATGGAATTTGGAGCAAAGGGTGCTTTTCTACACGCTGCCAATGGTGGGCAACTCTGTGTAATTTATCCAGAGACACATTGGCAGTAGCTCCAAACACGTTAAAGGTACAAGATGTTACCTGAAGCCTCACTTCTACAAGACCTCTTCCAAAAAGACGAGCGTGATCGCATGAAGATGTTTTTTCCACCGTAAAAGAATTTTGTATTAGCAAAAAAATTAGAAGCTATTTTGTCCATCAATTTGGGTATGTTTAAACAGATGAGGATGAATTATCAATTTAATATATACTATATACTAATAATACTACCAATATTAAAGCGTACTCGAGAGCTATTAAATTAATGAGGTGAGACCACTAACTACTGACATGGAGTTAGAGTCAAAACATGAGGGAAAGGAGACTAGTATAATTCATGTGACCATTTAGCTTTATCTCATAAACCAGAATACTTTGAATGTGAATGGAATTCCTGCTAAAAGCCATGCGAGGACTTGAGGCTCAATAAGACTAAGCGTCCTGAGGAATCTGTGTTTACAGTCACCTTAAATACAATATGCACAATAAACACAATATACTGAATGACTCCATTTTTGCTTTAAAAATATCATCTGTACATGCCTGAGAATATGTTTCCATTTGTACATGGAGAGAAAAGAGTCTGAAAAGTATATCATCTATATGTATTTTTTTCCCCTGAGGTATGGGACTAGGTCCAAGATATGGTTTTCCTCCATGCACTCCATGATCCCAGGGTTGTGGGATCGAGCCCCGTGTCAGGCTCTGTGCTGAGGGTGGAAACTGCTGAGGATTCTCTCTCTCTCCCCGCTTCTCCCTCTCCCCTGCTAGTGCTCACTCTCCAAAAGAAAGAAAGAAAGAAAGCAAGAAAGAAAGAAAAGAGAAGGCAAGAGAAGAGAAGAAAAAGAGAAAAGTGAAGAGGAAAAACCAGACGGAGAAATCTGCCAAAAATTTGTAAACGAAGGAAGTGGATCTCTGTCCTTTGTCAGCACATCTCCCTCACCAGTGACTCACTTGGCCAACAACATTCTGAGATTTCTTCCCCACTCAAAAACCATTTGACTAATTTTTCACCAACTTGAGAAAACCCACCTTTTTCTTTTGACATCATTTATAGAAAGCTTTTGTGTGCACTTGAATTATAGTCAAATGTGTCCACCTACACACAAACGTGAAACCACACAGATCAAGTCGTAAAGATATATGCTCTTAAGAAATTCATGTTGGGGCTCCTGGGGGCTCAGTTGGTTGAGCGTCCGACTTCAGTTCAGGTCATGAACTCATGGTTTGTGGGTTCTAGCCCCACGTCAGGCTCTGTGCTGTCAGATAGCTCAGAGCCTGGAGCGTGTCTTTGGATTCTGTCTCCTTCTCTCGCGGACCCTCCCCTGCTCACGCTCTCTCTCTCTCTCTCAAAAATAAATAAAACATTTAAAAAAAGAAATTCATGTAAAAATAAATATGCAGGAAGGGAAAAAAGCATTTATAGTCAATGAGGCTTATAGCTAATTTTCCATTTGTCTAGTTCTTATGTTGATACGTATATATGTGTTTTCTTAGCAATATATTAACGAAGCCAAACAAACTAATAGATGGCGACAGAGTAAGCAGATTAAATTTTCATAAATCCTCAGAAACTGGGGTCTCTTTCCAAAAGGCAAGGTCAACTAACCATTTCAAATGATAAGTCAAATAACTATGGGATAAGAAAAAAGTCATTTAAACTACAGGATTGTTATACTAGATTTAGGCCAAAATCGACTGTTTTTTTTTTTAAGTTTATTTATTTATTTTGATAGAGGGATAAGGGTAGAGGGAGAGGGAGAGGGAGAGAGAGAGAGAATCCTAAGTAGGCTCCATACTGTTAGCACAGAGCCCAATACGGGGCTCAATTTCACAAACTGCGAGATCCTGACCTGAGCTGAAATCAACAGACAGGCGCTTAACTGATAGAGCCATCCTGGTCCCCCTAAAAATGACTGGTTTACATAAGTTAAGTACTTAAATCAAAGGGCCTTTAAATGAAATCCAAATTAAATGAAATCGTCAGGTATAAACTTAAGAAAACATGTACAGGATATGGAGGCTGAACATTACAGAATGCCGATAAAAGAAACTTTAAAAGATTCAAATAAATGGAGCGACCTGCCACGTTCATGAATCGAAAGACTTGATATAGAAAAGATTCAGTTCTCCCACAGTTTGATCTATATTTTTAACATAATTCTCCTCAAAATCCTAACGTATCTGTAGACATAGACCAGTTCCATTTAAAATATTATGAAAAGGCAAGAGAAGAGCTAAACCAATCTCAGAAAAGAGAATAAGTGGCATCAATCATTGTATCTGATATGAAAGATTATTACACATCTACAGTAATCAAGAGAGTACGGTATTAGCAGAGAGACAGGTACATGGCTTAACAGAAAAAAACACAGAACCCAGGAATGGACTCGTGCTAATATACCCAAGCGATGCTGGACAAGTGTGAAAAGCAACTCAATGGAAAAAAAATCACTTTTTTTCCCCCAACGAATGATATTGGAGTAACTGAACATCCAGAGGGGAAAAAAATGAAACTCAATCTACCTCTGATGCCTCATTATAAAACCTAAACTCAAAATGGATCATGGACTTAAATGTGTAACATAAAGCTGTGAAATGTTTGGGACAAAACAAGCAAACAAATACACAGAGCAAATGTCCAGCATCCAAAGCTCTGCAGAGTTTTTACACTTGATACCAAAAGCATCTTGCGTAAAAGTAAAAACTCAAATACTGGACGTCACCCGAATTAAAACTTTCTTTTCTGCAAAAGACCCTGTTAAGAGGATGAAAAGATAATGTGGGGTGAGCAAAATTATTTGCAACCACATACGTAACAAAGGACTCATGTCTAGACTATATACATAAAACTTCCGAAACTTCCAAAGCTTAAAAATTGGCAAAACACATGAAGAGGTATTTCACAGAAAAAAACGCAAATGGCAAATTAAGGGTATAAAAATATGTTCAACATCATTAGCCATTAGAGAACACAAGTTAAAACCATCCTGAGATACCGCTATCAGAAAGAAAAGTATAAAAATGGTGACAACACCAAGCGCTGATGCGGATGGAGAGCCACTGGGTGACTCCTGCGCCCCCTGTGAGAATGGAAGTGCCGCGGCTGTCGCGGCTGCTCGGTAACACGGTTTGGAAGTATTTTTTTTTAATGTTTTATTTATTTTTGATACAGAGAGAGACAGGGCATGAGACGGGGAGGGGCAGAGAGAGGAGACACAGAACCAGAAGCAGGCTCCAGGTTCTGAGCTGTCAGCACAGAGCCTGATGTGGGGCTCGAACCCACGAACGAGAGACCTGACCTGAGCCGAAGTCGGAGGCTCAATCGACTGAGCCACCCAGGCGCCTCTAGCTTGGAAGTTTCTTATACAGCTATGGAGGCAACCCCATATGATCTAGCACTTGCACGCTTGGGACTTCATCCTAGAGAAATAAAACCTTTATTTGTAATAACCACAAACTAGAAAGATCCCAGATGCTCTTCAGTGATGAGTACAAGCAATGAGTGGTACTCCTTTCTAAGGACCGCTGTTCAGCCATAAAAAGGAATGGACTGCTGCTCCGACGACTTGGATCAAAATGATGGTGAGTGAGGAAAGGTTATATACTGCAGGATTCCTGAAAAGAAACAGTGGCGCCTGGGTGGCTCAGTGGTTAAGCGGCTGACTTCAGCTCAGGTCACAATCTCATGGTTCATGAGTTCAAGCCCTGTGTTGGGCTCTGTGCTGACAGCTCGGAGCCTGGAGCCTGCTTTGGATTCTGTGTCTCCCTCTCTTTCTGTCCCTCCCAAACTCGTACTCTGTGTCTCTCTCTCAAAAATAAATAAAACATGAAAAGATTTTTTGAAAAAGAAAAGGAAACATGATAAGAAACACATTAGGGGACTGGGAGATGTATTTATAAAAGGAAACACATGGGATCCTTTGGTGATGGAACTGTTCGGTATCTTAACTAAGGTGGAGGGTACAGAAACCCACAAGTGATCACACTGCATAGAGACAAACACATGCACACACACATGAGTACGAGTAAACCTGGGCAAATCTGAATGAAATCAGTGCATCGTATTAATTTCAGTATCCTGGCTGGGATACTGTATTACAGATTTGCAAAATGTTACCATCAGGACAACTGGATAAAGGATTCACATTTTTCTCTGTGCTATTTCTTACAACAGCATAGAAGTCTATAATTATCTCAAAATAAAGTATAACTTTGAAAAATGTAAACAAATAGTTTTCAGATGTGTCCCAAGAAATATCTCTGTAAGTCACTGGGAATGTGAAGAAGAGGGGGTAAGAATGAATGTCTGGGGACCCCCTGGGGGGCTCAGTCGGTTAAGCATCGACTCTTGACTTCGGCTGAGGTCATGATCTCACAGTTCGTGGGATTGGGCCCTACACCGGGCTCTGGGTGGACAGTGTGGAGCCTGCTTGGGATTCTGTCTCCCTCTCTTTCTTCCTCTTCTCTCTCTCTCTTAAAATAAATAAAAATAAAACAAACAAAAATACGAATGACTGTCTGCATCTCTCTTCCCCACTCCAGCCTCTACTCCTGCTTCATTGAGAACAGCTCTTTCTTTTATCAACTTAAATGCTGGGCCATCTGAATAAGGCAGCTTAGGAGCTAAGGAGCCTGTGTCGGGGGGGCAGTGTAGCCTGGTTATGAAGAATGTGGGTGCCGGAGCCAGACTGCCCAGGCCCCAGCTCTCATTCTGTCACTTCCCGACTGCATAATCTTGGCCATGTTCCTCACCTTCTCTCATCCTGAGTTCCTTCATCTGTAAAGTAGGAATAAGAAAGGTATCTGTCTCCTATAACTCCTGGGTTATGTTCTAACATCTCTGGGTATGTTCAATGCCTCTGGGGACAAAGTATGTCCTCAATAAATATCAACTATCATAAATATCAAAGGAAAACCTCTGGCTTAAATGGTACTGTCCAAAAGCACACCTATTTTTTTAAATTTTATTTGTAATTTATTCCAAAGGGTTTAGAGAGGGTCAAACAAAGTAAAAAGTGCCTGCCTTACGTTATTTCTTTTTAATCTTCAATGACCTTGTGAGGCCGGTGTTATTAACATTATTCCCACTTTGCAGATTAGGGATGGATTTAAATGTAGTAAACGGCCTTTCTGTCCCCAAATCCTTGGTGTACTATTCTCCCATCCACCACAAATTCAAGCAACATTTAATGAATGTGTTATATTCCTTATGTTGATAAAGATGCTGAAGGCACAGAGTTGAACACATAATATAGGATCCCTGGCCTCCTGAGGCTTATTAGTAACTAGGAGTAAACAAACGTAGGAATAAACGTGTAATGTAATTTTCAATAGTGACAAGTGTTAGGAATTTACCAAAAAATGTGATTCAGACTTGCACGATGCATTCACATAAGGCTTTTTTGAGGCAATGAGTTGACATTTAAAGTAAGAGAAGAAACCACGGGGAAAGGCTGTGCAGACAAAAGGAACGGCAGGTGCAAAGGTCCTGAGGTGGAAACAAGGTGGAACAAGGTGAAAGGAAGCCAGCGTAGCAAGGTGGCAGGTGGCATGGGGTAGTCTGAGCTGTGTGCTGGAGCAGAATCACTCAAGGCCTTAGTTTGTGGTAATGGTCATGAGTTTTAACATAATTCTAAGGGCGACGGGAAGCCTCAGGAAAAACGTTACCCTTACAAGCATAGTTTTGAATCTAGCTTTGTACTTACATCTCACAGAAGACACATGACCCAACGCCATGGCAGGTGTTACAACGTGGACTGACGCCACCTTCAGTCTTGAATCAGGCGTGGTTGACCACCTGACACACTTGTTCTTTCCCTCTGCTTTGGGTCTCCGTGTCTTCCTCTACCCTTGCAGAGCAGGCATACAGAATAAATCTACCTTTGACCATTTTAACGGGTGTTTTTGACGAAAATAATATTTCATGATGAATGTGTGTGGCTCTGTGAAAATCTTATTGTAGGTGAAGTGCTGGTGACATTTTTCATCACGACACATGTATATACATAAGCTAATATAAATAACTGAAAGAAAATAAGATGTTAAGGGCACCTTAGTAACTCAGTTGGTTAAGCATCGGCTCAGGTCGTGATCTCACGGTTCATGGGTTCAGGTCCCATGTCAGGCTCCACGCTGGCAGTGGGAGAGCTGTTTAAGATTCTCTCTCTCCCTCTCTCTCTGCCCTCTCCCCTGCTCTCTCTCTCTTTCTGTCTCTCAAAATAAATAAGTAAACATAAAAAGAAAAAAAGAAGATGTTCGTTTCATTACGAAGAAATAATTATAACAATTTGATCTGTTGTGTACATGCGCTGAAATAACACACCTACTAAAGTATAGTGTCACGTGTGGGTTCCTGCAAGGTTATCACTTTCTCTTTCTACTGTTCAGGAGGTAACTCAGAGATTATGAAAAGATGGGGCGGGTGCCTACAGGCCAGGGCAACCTAGAGAAGTGTTTGATTTGATCTACCCTGCATTTTACAAATACACTTAACCATTAGAAGTTCTCACCAAAAAAGTCTGCATTTCCCATTTCTCTTGAAAGAGTGGAATGCCGGGGCACCTGGGTGGCCTCCGACTTCGGCTCAGGTCATGATCTCATGGTTCGTGGGTTCCAGCCCCAGATCGGGCTCTGTGCTGACAGCTCAGAGCCTGGAGCCTGCTTCTGGTTCTGTCTCCTTCTCTCTCTGCCCCTCCCCCTCTCGTGCTCTGTCTCTCTCTGTATCAAAAATAAATAAAATAGTAAAAAAAAAAAAAAAAAAAGAAAGAAAGAGTGGAATGCCTAACTACAGTGGGCTCGTGTTTCTGTAGGCCAACAACAGTCTGGAACTGGACAAGACGGAAGTAAAGAAAACCCTGCAGGTTGGAGCAGAGACAAGGGTTGAGTCAACACTACCTTCATCTTACAACGCTGTGCGTCAAAAAAATACTTTCTAACACTAATGGGGAAAGGCACAGACATTTTGGTAGTTATCGAATGTTACCTACAATGGGTAGAGCGGTTCTTTAACATAATGCAGTCATCAGAATTTATAAGGAAAAGGAAAGAGTTGGTGAGGGGCTGTATCACCTGGAGCCACATCGTTAACCTCCTCAAGTGGGGACTCTGTTCACAATGTCGGAGGTGGAGAAGATAAGAGAGGTATAGACATAGAATTTAGAGTTACAGAGGCAGCCAACAGGAAAATGAGAGCCAGTCGTGAAGGCACTGATTAGGTCTGGGGAGGTGTGTGACTTTCTTGGGGCAGCCATGACAAAGTACCAGAAACTGGGTGCCTGGAGCAACAGAAATGTTTTCTTTCTACAGGCCCAAGTCCCAAGTCAATGTATCAGTGGGGTTGCTTCCTAGTGAGGACTCAGGGAGAATCTGTTCCAGACCTCCCCCAGCCACGACAGCGCCCCACGATCTCCAGGATCCCCCATTCAGCCCCACGTCCGTGCCATTCCAATCTCTGCCCCCACCTTCACCCAGCTTTCCCGTGTGTGTTGTGTCCTTTCTCACCAGAACACCAGGAATTAGGGTCCACCCAAACCCAGGAACCTCATCCTACATCGATTACATCTACAAAGACCCTATTTCCCAAATAAGGCCATATTTACAGGCACCGAGGGTTAGGACTTGAACATCTCTTTTTTTAGGAGACAATTCAGCCCACAATAGGAGGGGTGAGGTGAAGTCAGCCAAAGTTAATTTTCATCATAAGCCTTTCAATATCATTTGACTGTTCGAACCTTATGTATATTTGATATGGCTTTTTAAAACTTTAAATATCGGTACAGCTGTGACAGGGGTGTCTTGATGATGGGATAGTCTTCTCCATAAGACAAAACCATGTGGCAAATTCCAATTACCGAGAATTTGGCATGATTCACCCAGCTCTTTATTCTCAAGAAACCAAAGGGCCTCCTAACACTTCCGCTGTGTGGCACTGGTATCTGTGGTTAGGCCACAGATCATTTCCCGGGCACCCTAGGCGTCCTTGGGGTCCAAAGCAGCACCGGACACTGAGCTGGGCCCCGAGGACACACAGAGCTGTAGAAAGTGCAGTTTCCACCTTCCAGGAAATCACAGTCCAACAGGGAGTGACCACAGCAGATACTCTTGGCCATGAGTAACAGAGTTCCCTATCTATGGTGCCCCGGAAATGAGGAAAATATATTCAATTGTCTCTGTCACTTAGGGGAATCTCTCAGTTCTCTGCTGCACACGAGAGAAAATCCAAGATTATAAGGTTTGAACAAGAGAAGAGTTATTACTCTCACATGAGAAAAATATAGTCCAGGGCTGACCTGTGGTGCAAAGGCTGAGTATCTGTGTCCCTCCCAAACTCACATGTTGATGGGGCGCCTGGGTGGCTTGGTCAGTGAAGTGTCCAACTTCAGCTCAAGTCAGGATCTCACGGTTCATGAGTTCAAGCCCCACGTCGGGCTCTGTGTTGACAGCTCAGAGCCTGAAGCCTGCTTTGGATTCTGTGTCCCTCTCTCTCTCTGCCCCTCCCCTACTCGCACTCTGTCTCTCTCTTTCTCTCAAAAATAAATATTAAAAAAATTTTTAAAACAACCACAGAATTCGTATGTTGGAACCCAGTGCCCAATGTGACGGTCGTAGAAGCATGTCTGTCATGAAGGGGGAGTCCTCGTGAATGGAATCATTGCTCTTATGAAGGAGAATCCAGAGGGCTCCCTCACCCCTCTCGCCACACGCGGGCACACCGGGAGGTCAACACTTTCAAACCTTGAAGAGGACCTTCACCAGAACCTGACCATGCTGGCTCCCTGATCTTGGACTTTCAGCCTCCAGAACTGTGAGACGTGAATTCCTATCGAATGAGCCACCTGTCTAGGATATGTTGATACTGCAGCCGGAACCAGACAAGGACATATGGTGTTGGGAGCATGGACCAGACCCACATCTCCCTCTACACTTTTACAGGACACGTCCTGCTGCTTTGCCATCCTCAGCGCCTGGTCTTTTCCATGCTGTGAGCCAAGATGGCTAATGTCCATTTTCTAATCAGCAGGAAAGAGAAAGAGATGAAGGACATGGCATTCTTCCCTGTTACACCCACTCCGGCCAGGATTTAGTCAGAGAATTATGTCTCACGACATAGGGGTCTTTGGGTAGCCCTGTGTTCAACTAAAACTCGGCCGTCCAGCGCCCATGAAGAAAGGATGATTCAGGGGTCAGCAGTAAGCAGACAGAATCTGCTACCAGCATCAAACCACTGCTTTCAGTGTGACCAGTGCATCTAGACAGAAGGGGGGGTGCCCAGAAGATGGGCTAACTTGGGGTATGTCAGGAAGAATTAAGGGGAGTAAAGACACGGAAGAGACTCAGAGGGATCATTAATGTCTGCCCCATGGACCAGGGAAGGAAGGGTACCTGTGCAAGGGCAGGAGCATGAGTAAATGTGGGGATGGACTGGACAGGAGACAGGGGAGGGGATAAAGGAGAGGGGAAATCCAGGATGCTTCCTTGACTTCCACCTTGAATAATAGAACAGGTATCCGCACCTCACCCTGAGACACGGAGCTCCAGTAAGGAACTAACCTTGGGTAGGAAAGATGGCTAATTCATTTTGAACATATTCCAGGAGGCTTTGCCACACGGGTGCACACTTTTACCTCTCTGAGTGCTTAAAATAGGAAAATGTGGTTTAGGTACAACAGTTACCCCCTTCTACCCATTCTACCTCCGCCTGAGAAACGTGAGTATAAAAGCCTCTTACCAACTGGGAAGAGCATCCAAGTAATGAGTTATAATTAAACCTTGGAGATGTCAAGAGACATATTCTCACTGGCATAAGTGAAGGAAGCTTCCAGAACAGAGTCTGGTGGGTACTTTCTTGCACAAAGATGGAATACTCCAAAGCAGGTGAGTGAGTATTCAAAAAAGGAGTTATGATCTATTGTATGATTTTGAAAACATGTGTTTCAGACAGCCCTATCACGAGAGGAAATGTTTTAGAAGAAGGAGAAGCTGGGTAAACAAGAATGAATCATTAGTACAGAAAAAGTTATCACACACACACACAAGTGAGAAGCTGGTGGGAATTCCAGAGAAATGATTTTGGGGATGCTAGCTTACTGTGAGGAACCTAGAATCCTATGTTTGCAGAAACCAACAAGGTCTGGCAATGGGTTTGGGAGACAGAAAGTGACCTACTCACTAAGGAAGGACAGAATGACAGAACAAGCAACTCTTTGGCAAAAACAGTAACGGTGGTTACTCTTTGCATTGAGAGGGTCTCCCGTTTTACAGATACATTCCTAAACACTGACTCATACTTAACCCTATCACTTCGGTGAAGTATGAATGGCCACCCCTAGTGGCTCACAGGCCCAATGGATATTTAATAAACATGGTAACACACATAACCAGCATATCCAAAACTGTGTTCTTTAGAATTAAATTTATTTGTTCCATGGAACACATGATTAAAAAAAAAAGGTAGCTCCATGGTTTGGGAAATGCTGACTTAAAGCTACTCAGGTGTCCTAACTTTTGGCCTCCTCAGATCCTGTGTAAGCTACCATGGATTATGAATCTCAAGAACGGGTTGGAATGTTGCAGTTGCCCAACTTCTCTGACCACGGAACCCTGGTCTCCTGGAAGTCCCCTCTGCCAGGGTCAATGGCACACAGATTGGAATCACTCTATTACAGAATACTCTGGAATTGTTTTCTGGCCCAACGTGAACTGAATCCTGCAGGCTCAGCAGTGTGTGATGATGAGGAAGCCATGATGTGTTAAATTAATTAAACAAGGAGCCCATTAGACTCACGTGGCTGTAATACCCTGAGAGAGCATGGAAGGAAACCAAATCCCCAGCCTGTAAATGCCTCAAGGTAATGAAGGCCCACTAAGGACAACCAATCACAGCCAACTAGGCTTGAAGCTACAGCCAATCAGTGACGGCCTTACTTGGCCTCCTCCTTTTCGCTCTACAAGTCCCACCCCAGCTCCCGTTAGTGGGGATCTCCTACGCCTTCTAGTTTGATGCTGCGCAATTTGAACTGATTTTTGCTCAGAAAACTCTTACAACATTCCATATGCCCCAGTTTATCTTTTAGCAGAGGTCACCTCCGCACAGAGTTCAGCAACCTACCATACACATAGTGGCAAAGCCGGGATTAGACAGGAGGTTTCCCAAATCTGTGGCTGGCATACTCCCTGCTCTACACTTGCCTTGGTCTCAAAAACAATGGATGGTCTTCCTTCCACTCAGAATCCCTTCCGATTGTTATTCATCTTGAAAAAGTAAAACTATTCATAGAAACGCTCAACTCCTTCTGATTGGGGAGAGCAACTCTGATTTCCTGAATGAAAACAGTGAACTTGCCTTTAACGAGAAGGTCGGGAACTATACTTAAAGTCACTGGAGTATTAATATTGTTGCAATTACAGTTAATCAATTTCACAGCCGTCTCTGACAGCTGCGGTGCTGGAGGGGAACGGAAACTTCGTGTGAGAGGGGAAAAAATGAAAAATGAATTGTACTGTATGTGCATTATTCATGTATTTATTTTCCAATTTTTTTCACGAGATCATCTTTAGCTCTATTTTCAGTGAGAAAGGCACCAAGTGTTAAAATTATGGAGTCAATTTCCTATTTTAAAACTTTTAATAAAGATAGGATATGCAAAAAGGGGCATTTTCCCCCATCATAATATCCCTAAGAATGAAATCAAAGAGGCGCTATGCTCTCATGAATGTTATAGATTTCCTACAGGAGTGATGTGGCTCTGTATGCTAAATCATCTCTGTATTGACCAAACAGCATAATGGACAGTTCCTCATTTCTTTCAGAAATTGCCCTATTTATATTCCAATAGATTCTAAAATCTGGTCACGATGTGCTCCTTATAACCTCAGCATTTTACTATCAAGATTCATAAATTACACAGCATTTAGATAAAAAATGCATATCGCACAGTTATTCTGCCTTTTTATATGCCCCCAAGAGATTAATACTAAGTGTATCAGATCTGAGAGAGTACTGAGAATGAATGGCTACAGGAACTCATCAAGGTCTTGGAGGCTTAATGTAGATAATTCTTCCATTCTAATGCTTTGAACTTTGGTTAACGATTATTATGGATGAAAGAGAATGTAGTTTACCACCATCCCCAAAGATTTACATATGAAATTCCAAAAGCCAGCGGGTAGAAGTCTAAAATAGGGCAAGTCTGTTCTCAATCTTCTCTTACTGGGTTCACACTTAGGGAGGATCGTTACAATCCACTTTGGTTTTACATTTGAGTCTGTCCGCCTAAAACTTCCCAACCCTGGCTTTTTCTTCCTCCGTCACTAATCTGCTCCATATTTTCCAATTAAAGATGCATAGGAGCACATGTACGCCAATGTTCATAGCAGCACTGTCAACAACAGCCAAAACATGGAAAGAGCCTAAATGTCCATCACCTGATGAGTGGATCAAGAAGACGTGGTATATATACACAATGGAGTATTGAATGGCAATGAGAAAGAATGACATATAGCCATTTGTAGGTAAGTGGATGGACCTTGAGGGTGTCACGCTAAGCGAAATAAGTCAGGCAGAGGACAGATACCATATGTTTGCACTCATAGGTCTAACAGGAGAACAGGAGAAACCTAATGGATGACCAGGGGGAGGGGAAGAGGGAAAGAGAGTTGGGGAGAGAAAGGGATGCAAAACTTGAGAGACTATTGAATACTGAAAATGAACTGAGGGCTGAAGGGGGAGGGGGGAAAAGAGGTGCTGGTAATGGAGGAGGGCACTTATGGGGAAGAGCACTGGGTGTTGTATGGAAACCAATTTGACAATAAACTTAAAAAAAATTTAAAAAAAAAGATTCCTTTTCCTGCTTCAAGTGTCTCAGGCACAGATTTCCTTTGGTAAGCTAAATAAAAGTATGACACAAAGACATTTGTACGTACTCCCATCTCATCTGTTGATAATGTGCATTGCCTCTCAACCAATAGTTTAAAAAAATGCCTACTATGTATTAGGCAATGATAACTAATAGTGAACCATGCCTCCCCCCAGCCACCAAACAAATAAACACAAAATCTGCCATTAGGGACCTTATTGTATGGTGGCGGTGTGGAAAAGACAATAAGAAATAACCAAATAAATATACATGTAGTGGTAAGTATTGAAGAGAAAAATAAAGAGAGATGGGTGGGGTATGTCAAAGGATTCCATTTTATTTATTTTATTTTTTTTAAGTTTTTATTTTATTTATTTTGAGAGAGAAAGAGAGAGCAGAGGAGGGAGAGAGAGAGAGAGACAAAATCCCAAGCAGGCTCCATACTATATCAGCAAGGAGCCCAACATGCAACTTGAACTCACGACCCATGAGATCATGACCTGAGCCGAGATCAAGAGTTTGGACACTTAACTGACTGAGCTGCCCAGGCACCCCAGGATTCTATTTTAAATAAGAGATCGAGGAACAGCCTGTCTTAGGGGAGAAATGTGAGCAATGACCTGAATAATGAATGTAAGGAAATGAGCCAAGTGGATATTTGTGGAGAGAGCATTCCAAGAAAAGGAAAGAACAAGTTCAAAGGTGGAAATGTGAGTGGCGTGTACTCAGGAAAGCAAAGAGCACAGGATGCCTGTAGCAGAACAAAGGGGGAACTAAGCAGATGAACTGAAACAGGGGGCAAGGGGTCAAATCCTGTAACTGTGTAGACTTGGCTGAGGGGGCACCTGAGTGGCTCAGTCGGTTCAGCATCCAGCTCTGGTTCAGGTCATGATCTCATGGTTCATGGGTCAGAGCCCATGGCAGGCTTTGCACCTGTGGCATGGAGCCTGCTTCAGATTCTGTATCTCCCTCGCTTTCTGTCCCTCCTCCGCTCATGCTCTCTTTCTCAAAAATAAATAAACATTAAAATTTTTAAAAAAAAGACAAGACTTGGCTGAGGGTTTCGCATGGAGTACCATGATGTGATATAAGTGTTTCATACACTCTAGATGGCGGGGCATCAGGGAGCCCCGTGACTTAGACCACAACTGTAGCGACAGAAGTTGTGAGAATGTCTGGAGTCTTGATGGCATGCTGGAGCCAACACCACCTGCTGACCACCTGGATTTGGGGAGTTCCCACCAAGTATGCCTCACTTGCCCTCTTTCTTCTCTTAGGAATGGGAAGGTCTAAAAGCAAAGCATAGCCTATTTCTTTACTTTTCTACATTAGGTGTAGGGGATTGCGAGGAATCGGGATTTCTGACTGTATCTGGAACTCTACCAAAACAAGAAAGGACTGCTCACCATTAGCGGTCACACACAATGATTAGACGGCACAAGAGTCTTGGTCCCTCTGGGCTGCTGTGACAAATTACCACAGATGAGGTGGCTTGTAAACTCCTCACAGAAACGTGTTTCTGGAGGCTGGAAGCCCAACGGAGAAGCCCTGGAAGGTTCAGGTGTCGGGTGAGAGCCCACCTCCTAGTTCACAGATGGCTGTGTCCTCGCACAGAAGAAGAAAGGAGGGAGCTCCTTGGGGTCACTTTGATAAGAGCACTAATTCCAGTCATGGGGGCTCTACCCTCACGATCTCACTACCTCCCAAAGGCCGCATCTCCAAACATCATCATCCTGGGGGCCAGGCTTCAACACACGAATCTTGGGGCAACATAAACACGCCACCATACTTTGGCAGATGGTGAATTGTAAAGTTACAGATGGGCTGCGGTTCTCAAGAAAAGAACTGAGGCATAACCACAACTTCTGGCCACCTAGGAAATGAGGCCTTTAGATAATCTTGTTAATGATAATGAAGAATGGTAGAGAAAATAGTCAGTCATGGTAGGGCATCTCGTCACCAGGGTTTGATGGATCTGAAGGGTGGAGGGAAGCCATCAGTGCCACTTAGGGGAGGGAAAAATGGAAAAGACTCTGCTTTTGTCCTATAGATAAACCAAACCCTGCGTTGGGTATTCTGAGTTCCCTTTAAAGGCAAGGCCTCTCAAGTGACAATGAAGCAAGCCACTGCTAGATCACTGTTCGCCATCTTGTATTTAGGGAAGACATTGTGGATACGTGTGGAATAACTGTGACCTAACACATCTGGTCCAAAACGTCTGGACACCAGTGGTTACCGGCATTCTAGAAATCGAGAGATTGACTCAAGAATATCTGCAAGGGTTCAGAGGTGTGCTACCAAGGATCACTGCTCCTAACTGACAGATTTGCGACTCAACAGCTCTCACCTAAGGACAAAAACCATTACCTGAATAGTGGAAATATCTGGCATATGGAACATAAATGGGGGAAATTCCAGGCTCATGAAGAGGTTTCCTTAGGTTTTCCCTTACAGAGACCACAGGCTGTGAATGAAGCTGACCTTGGAAAATGGAGCTCCATAGGAGATGGTGGGAAAATGGACCCCATGGAAGATGCTACTCTGGACTCTTTTCCCTATGTATCCCAAAGTCTTGTTCTGTGCTTTTTCTTTCCTTCTGTATGTGCAGATGTGCCTATAAAACACAGCATATGCTTTATTTCTCTAAGTTGAGAAGGAACACAGCTTGCCCTATGGCTTTTCATTATTGGATAAACCGAGGTGTCAACACAGGCCCTTAATAAGATGCTGTAAAGTCATCACCTGTGGAGAATTTGCATATAAAAGGAAAGACATTTCGCTTCCCATCACCTAACCAAATTTCTGTGCTAATGAATCGACTGGTTAGACATAAAATTTTAAATGGCAAGTAGACTCACTCCTGATAAAAACTCAACAAAGAAGAAGAAGAATCTCAAGATGAAAATTAAAACAATTAAAATGTTCTATCATAACAATAAACATAATTCCTCCATAGACAGGAGTAGTATTTTCCTAATATGGAAATAACCAGAACCTTGGGGAAAAAGAAGTTAACCATGCCTTTTTACATATTTTCATGAAAAGAGAAAATACATAGGCTGCCCATTAACAAGGGCCTGAAGAACATTGCCCCATGGAGGAAAAAATAGGTCTAATTTGTAAATCCTTAATTTTCTACTCCTGAAGTATGTATTTCAACACACAATTACAATTTTTAGTTAGGAAAACCTCACTACCACTATCTAAACTGCTGTTCTGGGGGTTCCTGGGTGGCTCAGTTGGTTGAGCATCCAACTCTTGGTTTTGGCTAAGGTTGTGGTCTCACAGTTCATGAGTTCGAGCCCTGCTTTGGGCTCTGCACTGACAATGTGGAGTCTGCTTGGGATTTCCTCCTTCTCTCTCTCTCTCTCTCTGGCCTTCCCCTGCTCGCTCGCTCTCAAAATAAATAAACTTAAAATAATGAAAATAAATAAAAGATAAGCTGCAAGTCTGAATTAAATTTACTCATCAAGCTTAAAATTAAACTGGGGGCGCCTCGTTTGTAAACGAAGGAGGTGGATCTCTATCCTTTGTCAGCACATCTCCCTCACGAGTGACTCACTTGGCCAACAACATTCTGTGATTTCTTCCCCACTCAAAAACCATTTGACTAATTTTTCACCAACTTGAGAAAACCCACCTTTTTCTTTTGACATCATTTATAGAAAGTTTTTGTGTGCACTTGAATTATAGTCAAATATCCCCACCTACACACAAACGTGAAACCACACAGATCAAGTCCTGAAGATATATGCTCTTAAGAAATTCATGTTGGGGCTCCTGGGGGCTCAGTCAGTTGAGCGTCCGACTTCGGCTCAGGTCATGATCTCACAGTCCATGGGTTCGAGCTCTGCGTCAGGCTCTGTGCTGACAGCTCAGAGCCTGGAGCCTGTCTTTGGATTCTGTGTCTCCCTCTCTCTCTGCCCCTCCCCCGCTCATTCTCTGTCTCTCTCTCAAAATAAAATAAAGACATAAAAAAAATTTTTTTTAATAAACTAATGAGTAGAACTTCTTCTTTCTTCACCAACCATCCATTTTCCAGATTCCTCCCCTCCCTCCTCATCCCACATTCCAAGCACTGAGTGAGGATCTAGTCTGCATCTGGCCACTAGATGTGCTAGGTGCACAGGGACCTAACCTTTACCCTCAAGGGGCTTCAACGATGGGAGTTGAGTTTGCTATGCAAACTGAACATTTACAAAAGAACTTGGTAAATTCCACAGCAGGGACTGGAAAAACAACAACCAACGGTAGGAAACCAGAAGAGTGACTTTACATTAGTTATTTTAAACAATTAACAAGTAGAGAGTAACTTCAAGTTATGGTTTGTCCTTGGAAAAAGCCTTATTTGTACCTCTGTTAAATAATCTAAGTAAGTTTTCAGATTCAAGGAATTCAAGTACCTACTTCTGAACAGATTTCTAGAAAGCCACAACAGTCGAATTTTACCTTATGGTAACACCTAAAATAAGCAGCACGTTCATCAGAAAATTTCTCCAGTCGTTTTGGACCTTTGCTTGAAGCTTTCTTGAATACTAGCCAGCATCGCTGATATATCTGGAAGGAAATACAGAGACAGAGTTCAGCATCACTGACTCAGATATCACCGGCATTTGTATTTAAATGTTTTCTCTTTGATGTTTTCACCTGTGAGGTTTTCATAAACCTACGTGTGATGCTGCTTTGGGAAAATAAAAATTTTAAGCCCAAAATGGTTTCCACCACGGTGTATTATGTCAGTCAATTACTGAAACCAAATGAAAATGAATATGTGAAAGCAAATTTCTTAACATTCAACAACAGTATCAGTAGAAACATTTCAGGAAAAGCCCCAGAGACAAAAATCCCAAATCAGCACAAATAACACAGGGATCCGTGGCACAACTCTCATTTCAAATGCAATTAAATATGGAGCTCATGGGTCCAATATGTGCTGAAGACTCACTGCGGTCCTCAGAGAATCCTTATGTGTCTGTCATAGGGCGTTCCTCTTAAATGATTAACACCGGACCAACTAAGAAATGACTCATTAACAACAACCAGACGCTCCCTCAGAAAATCCAGCGTAGAGACTCTAAGATTATTGCCAGACTGAGGTGCAGTCTGAGTTTAGAAGTAACACTGATAGGTCATAAACTGAGGCTGGCGACCATGTTGGATCATGTGCCTCACAGTTAGGCAATGGAACCAGTACAGAGAACTAGGTAATTTCTACTCCAGGTGGAAGAGGCATTTAGTTCTTTGTCATCTTTCTGCTGCTGACTTTATGATCTCGCCCCTCCCTTGGTTTTCTTGGAAATTGTCTGTGTCCCTAGGAGCCCCCCCGCACCACCAACACTCTTGATTGAGTGAAAATGCATGGAGCTCTGATTCTAGCCACCATACCTTCCCTGATTAAAATAACCAGTATACACTAAATTAGACACTAAAATATTAATCATGCCAAAGAGAGGAAAGCGCAAAGAGCTAATGAGTATATGAAAAACAATGTTCTCCAAAAACAAAATGAGAGGTTTTAACCTAAAAATTAATAAGGATTCATATTAATGGTAATATTCGCTGATGACAGAGATCCGCGTGGCATACTTACACGCTGCTGGTGACCTCTAAAGGCCATTTGACAACAAATATAAAGAACCTGAAAAGAGTAAAAATCTATCCTAAAGAAAGAGCTCAAAGGCAGGCCAACATCGAAGGAGGAATTCTGCATTCAAGTGCAGACAGGTGGGTAACTATTCAATTACAATTATCTCCCTGATCCTTAAATCACCTTCTAAGCACCATATTTAGGTGGTTTTGTATAGTCAACCCATAAGTAAATTTTATGCACTAAAAAGTTTAAGAACGTTGGAGCTAGGAAGAAGAAACAAGACAATGTCCACATAAAATATGTGCTCATTCAAACCACACTGCATTGAAAATGTCTTCTACAATTTTATTAGTAACTGGCAGATGGGTGAAGAATTCAGGTTTGCGACTACTTCTCTTCAAAGCTGAATAGAGTCCGTTTCTCTCCGCTCACTGGGTGAACTAAACATTCATTCATTGTTTCGTTTGGGATAGTAAGAAGAAAATGAAATCCACTCCTCTTTGAAGTTTTCCTCTGAATCCAGAGGGCAAGATGTGTGCCTTATCCTGCTGAATGTGTAATATAATCCTAGCATTGTATTATTTAAAATAATAATAGATAGAAAATACTAAACCTTCAACAATAAAGAATGACAAAGTTAATTATCATACTTCTATTACATATAATAAGTATGTGGTACCTAATACGATATAAAATATAACATTGATGTATAATAACATAGGTAGTCATATTAAAAATATTGTAATATGAATAATATACATAAAATATATAATCTACTATGTGACACCAATAGTGTGTGTGTTATCCATCTATACAGTAACATAGGTATTTCATTCGAGACAAATTTCAGAAGGTATCCCTAATGATGTAAGAAAGTGCATAAAAGTGGGGTTTGGGGCTTGTTTTTGTTTTGTTGAATAGAAATTAATGCTGTAAATTAAATGAAAAAGAAATGTTATTTCTTAACTATCCAGAGGTATCAGCAAAATAGCACAATTAAAATCAATTATTGGCTTTCATCTTGCACAGTCACTGAACTTATCAAGAGATATAAAAACACGGAGACAGAAGTGGAAAGGCAATTTAACGGAGAAAGGGTACGCTTTCAAACAAACGGCACTGGAATAATTGAATATCCATGGGGAAAAAAGCCAAATAAGCAAAAAAAAGCACACACGAAAAAACAAACACCTTAACCTAAAACAACCATCTTAAACAAAAATAAACTCAAAATGGACTTAAATATAAAACAAACCTATAATACTTGAGGGAAGAAAAGTATTTGGGATCATGGTCTGGACAAAGAATTCTTAGACTTCATACCAAAAGCACAATCCATAAAAGAAAAACTTGCCAATTTGTACTTCCTCAAAGCTTAAAATTTTTGCTCCATGAGAAACCCTGTTAAGAGGGTGAAAAGGCAAGTCACAGAATAAGAGGAAATATTTGCAAACCGTGTATCTGACAAAGGATTAGTATCGAGATACATACAGAACCCTTAAATCCAATAATAAAGAATCAAACAATCCAATTACAAAATGTAAGTAAAAAAAAAAAAACAAACACAAAACAGAAAGAAGGAGACACATAAGATGAAGCAGCACATGAAAAAATGTTCAACATCATTAGTCCTCAGGTAAATGTAAACTAAAGCCACAATAAAATATCACTACACATCTCTCAGATTGGCTGAAATAAAAACTAATAATGATACACCACCGAATCCTGTAAAGGATACCGAGAAATTCGGCGCCTCATACTTTGCTGGGGGGAATGTAGAAAGGTACAGGCCATTTTGAAACATAGTTGGGCAGTTTCCTTAAAAACTAAACAAGCAACATATGACCCACAGTTGCTTTCTTAAGAATCTATCCTAGAGAAATGCACACACACCCCACCCCCGCCACACACACACAATTTGAACATAAATATTCATAGCAGCTTGATCTCCGTCAGCGCACAACTGGAAACACCCGTATATTCTTCAACGGGCTGACGCGGTACATCTATATCACGGAGCACGTCTTAGCTATAAAAACAATTTAACTATCAATACCGCAACAATCTGAATGAGTCTTCAGATAATGATACTAAGCAGGTGGGGGGGAAGGGAAATCCAAAAGGTTACATACTGCGGGACCACATTTACGGCATTCTTGAAATGACAAAATGACAGAAATGGAAAACAGATCTGTGATAGTCAGGGCTGGGGCTGGGACACAGCTGTGTCGACCAAAAAGGAAGGTGAGGGATCTTGCAGCAACGGAGCTGTCCTGTATCTTGACTGTGTTAATGTCAATATCTTGGTTATGATACTGCACGACAGCTTTGAAGGTGTTACCAGTCAAGGAAACTGGGAACAGGGTACAGGATCTTTGTGTAATATTTCTTACAACTGGATGCAAACGTACAATTACCTCAAAATGAAATACTTACATTTTTTAAGTGGAAAAATGTAGAGATATTTAAGCAAAATCTTAAAATTACAACCTAATCTAATAACATTTATCTACACTTGCCAGTTTACTTTCTGTTGCTATCAGACCATAGTCTAATTAACCACCGGGCTAACGAACCTTAAGAAGCCAAGTTATATGAGCCCTTGATTGGTAAGAGTTCAGACACAAAAGCTCTTTCAGGGTAAAGACCCCACCATGAAAATTAACATCTCCAGCACTACGGTGGACACCTAGAAATCTTACCCAACATCTCACTCATGTCTGTGGAATGGATGAGGCAACTGTCTCTGGGAAAATTTGGCCACCCCTAGACGACTGTAATTACTGTGGGAAAAAAATGTCACTCTGTCCAAATAAAGAGTGCGGAAAACAGGCTGTCATTCTGCTATCGGCAGCCCCTTTCTTTTGTACATGCCTCTGAAAATGTTTTAGAAATTGAGCATGCTAAAGGTACGCAAGAAATATATCCACTGGAGCAAAACTGTTTTCACCGAGAAGATAATTTACATTTCCTAATTATGCCTCAACTTTCAGACTCACTCTTGAATGACGCCGTTCTTTTATACTTGATCGTTTTCTTCACAGTTGAGCCAGTATTTTCCTGGCTTATGTCCAGAGGTTGCTGAATGCAGGCTAATGATTCCTCAATTTCAGAATGCCTAATCCCTTAGGGGATTTTGGGTTTTTTTTCATTTTTTTGTTTTTCTTCAGTTTTATTAAGAAGTAAGGGTAGTGGTACAAATAACTGGAGAAATACAAGTATTGGCTGGGGTATCACCATGGAATAGACTATGTCGTGGTTCATCAGGACAGAAAAAAACTCTGAACTTGGTTTCTGAAAAGGAAGCTCAGGATGTCTGTAACATACAAGCACAGGGCACAAAATGAATGCAACTGTTGAGAACAATCGTGCGATCAAGGTCATCCGTGATTCCTCCATCCATCACACACCAGTGATTCTCAGAGCTGGCCCAGCAGCGCTCAAGATAATTGTTAATTATGTACATTCCTAGAGATTAGCCAAGGTCTACTGACTCAGATCCTCCTGGGGTGGGGCCAGACAAATTTGCTCTTTAACACGTTCCCCAGGTATTTTATGTGTAATTTGCAAACCAAGGCCATAAATATTCATAAAGGCTCAGACAACACAGGGCTTCCCACTTGGGGCTGCCGACAAAGAGCTCTCCAACAAACGCTCCGCGATGAGGGCGGCTGAGATGTGTGCTTTCCCACAAGTGGCACTGAGGCCTCCGAAGTGGGGTGGCGTGAGACGCTGCCCAGAGGAGGAGGAGAGACACAGAAGCAGAAACAGTTCTGTTGAGCTTTGGTGAACTGTCAACTTCACCGCCAAACACGCTCAGGCCTAAGAGCCCTGGAAAAGCCACCGAGTACCTGAGAACTGAAAACATACCCCAAATGGAGCACCTGGGGTGGCTCAATTGGTCAAGTGTCCGACTTTGGCTCAGGTCACAGTCTCGTGGTCCGTGGGTTCGAGCCCTGCGTTGGACATCGCGCTGTACGATCCTCTCTCTCCCTCGTTATCGGCCTCTTCCTTGCTGGTGCTTGCTCGCTCTCTCACACTTTCTCAAAATAAATTAATAAACTTTAAAAAATGTAAAAAGCCTTACCCTAAATATCTCAGCATTGTTTAAAGGGAATGAAACAGGACTCGCTGCACGTGGGAATGTGTGACTAGCCAGAGTAACACAGACATTGTTAAAAAGATGATAATTTGAGAACAATCCCACTCAGGTTTTATTTTTCCTTAAAATTAATTCATTCAACCATCTCCTTCATATTTTATGTAACACATTTACTTAGCATCTGTAGTATTTTTACTCAACATTTTTCTTTCAATTGGTTTCTAACTAAAAATGTTTTTATTTAAAAGAGGACACTCTTATCCCCATGATAGTAACTATGTGTAGTTCCCACTACCCACAAGGAACAGACAATCCTCCTGAGAACCAGACTGTTAAAGAACTGGATGACAGGATAAATTCCATGGCGAAGTATCTCACCTCTTGAGCATCAAGGTTTCATAATCTCAGCACTAGTGACATTTCAGACGAGGTGATGTTTTTTTAAGTTTATTTATTTATTTGAGAGAGACAGAGACAGCGTGAGTAGGGGAGGGGTAGAGAGAGAGAGAGAGAGAGAGAGGATCCCAAGCAGGGTCCACACTGCCAGTGCAGAGCCTGATGCAGGGCTCAAACGCACAAAATCGTGAGATCGTGACTTGAGCCAAAACCAAGTGTCGGACGCTTAACCTACTGAGCAGCCCAAGCACCCGAGCAAGGTGATTTTTTACAGTGGGCTGGGGGTGGAGAATCCTGCACATTTAGGATGTTTAGCAGCATTTCTGGCCTCTGCCACTCCCCCCCCCCCCCACAGATGAGTGGAGTGTACACTGATCTAAGATTACACAGTTGAAAAATATGAGGCTTTGTGAATATCTTCAAAGTCCCGGATTTGGACAAGTTAATCCGCACAAGCCACTACTGAACCAAAAAAGATAAGTATATCACACAGTTCTGACAAGCTGGGTGGATAGACACCAGATTTAGCAGTTATGTGACAGCTTCCTTCACTTGCTAGTTGCTGCTGGTGGTTTTACGACATCTCATTTTCAGCCTTAAATTGTCACCAACCTGTATATGATTTGTCCTGGGTTTTTTTTCCCATTGTCTTTCCTTTCTTTAAAACTGGATATCCTTAAATAATTTCTTGGCTCTGGTTTCAAATCTCTGACCCTTTTACCAGCTTCTTCTCTTAACAAAGAACAGTCTGGTAAATTCACCGAGATTTCCAGTGCCAGAAAGCAGCTGGAATTGAGAATTTGAGTTCCTCATTCTATGAGCAGTCCATCACAATGAGCTGAACAACAGCATCACAAGTTAAACTTCTGGACGACTCATGGACAGTTATAAAGGTAAGAGAAAGCAAATTTTAGTCACAACATCTCTGTTAAATGGTAATTATATACTGCCTCCACATATACTCAAGAAGGAGCAGAAACCCTAAGTGAGATGTGACCATTTAGGTCTCTGTAGTCTATTGCAAGTGCAAACAAACTTTTTCTGTAAAGGGCCAGAGAGAGTAAATATTTTAGTCTTTGATGATCACAGATACTTGTTGGAGCTACTGAACTCCAACTACAGCATTGAAGTAGCCATTGAATATGCATTAATGAATGGTGTGGACATCTTCCAATAAAACTTTATTTAAAAAATCAGGAAGCAGGCCAGGCTGCAGTGTGTCAAGCTCTATATTTCTCAACGGTTTAAGCTCATGTTACTTTTTGATGAACATTAAAATCTGTTTGACATATTCTTGTTGAAAGAAAGACAGGAGGGAATATACCCCAGGTGAGAATCCCTATCTGTTCCGCGGCTCCCCGTCAGCCTGAATTTTACTTCCATAAAACTAGGTGAAAATGTTGACCTGATGCTTTTTCTATGCCCTCCACCACACTTCTGTGTGCCGTCCACTGTCCAAGATTCGCTAGTCTACAGAGGATTCGCACTCTGTCCTAGAGCTCTTGTTATGCCCAGATTTTAATATCACCCCAAGAACCAGAGACTACCAGGGAGACCGAGTCACGCAAAAGCAAAGGGTGGTTTTATTTGGGCTCACAGACTTTACCGGCTCAGTGGATTCATGCTGAGAGCCCCGAACAAAGGCAGGGTAGGGCTTTTATGAGTTTGGGAAGGGGGAGTTACAGGAAATTGTGACATAGGTACAGTGATCCAATCATTATTATACAATATTATTGACAGCAGGTTTAACCATTCACATAGCCTAGAGTATTTGTTACTTTTGGCGGGACCCAATCACAACATTTAGAGTATCGACCAATCACAGAGTGGGCCCAGGACCCTCACGCAGGGCGTGACTAGTCTTAGCCTCCATCTTTAGGCCTGCCCTTAGAAATGTTAAAGGTGTTAGCTGGCCTTTCCTGATTGGGTGTTACAAGGGTGGCCCCTCTTGCCTTGGGCAATGTGTGCCCTTCTATCATCTCATGGAATCAGTTTCAGACCTGCATCCTTACAATCTCACATTCACAAACACAGCGTCCCATCTCTAGCCTTCGAATATAGTTAGCTTTTGCCGGTTATCTTTTTCTATGAACTCAAAGTACCCTCTGGGTAGAAAAGGCAGGATTTCCATTTTGTCAACATCCCCTTTCTATAATCATGTTGGTCATTCTTCTCTCTTTACTATCCAAGCCACAGGCCAGCCTTCCGGACACCCTGTAACCATGTGCCTCGCACCAAGTGGAAAATAAACTCCAAGCATCCAGGAACAAAAAAAAGATATCCCTCCAGCCATACAATGCTAACTTAGCCTCACTTCCCACATCCTATGCCTATTTTTACCTACTCTCCAAAGCAAATCAAATACTCTTGCTCATCCAGGATGGCAAGATTAAGAGCTGAGTTTTTCCTCCATGCATTGCAGCGTGCAGAGCCCTTTTTGTGCACTCTTTCAATTACCCATCCCCCAACAGCCCTGTGAGGCTGCAGTAGAAAAAGGCCAGGATTTCAGCCTCGGCTTGCCCGGCTCTGGAGAACGAGCACCTAACCAACACCCCAGGCGTCTCCCGGAGAAGTTGGACTCCTCGGGAGGCACCATTTATGCTGAGGGTCGAGCCGTCTGTACAAAGTTTATTTTCAAGCTTCTCCCAATCTAAAAAGAGAAATTGACTTGTAACCATATGCTCTTTCATCTGGACGATGACTTTATAGCTTAGCTATTGCAGAGTGACATCTGCATTTGTGATGCTAACGTCCCTGGCACCGTCCCTGGCACCGAGTGCTCATCTCCAGTGAGTTTTTTTCATGGAGTAGGTTTGCACCTGGAATCTTAACATCCTAGACTAGGACTCGAAGGTATCCTAGCAGTTTGTAAGAAGTGTTTGCTTCTAAGAGAATTCCGCACACTCTCTCTCTAAGTGACAAAGTATTCAGCGTCCTGGACTGAAGTCCAGAAACCCAACTGTGCACAGTATTTCTAACGACATGAGAAGTATCTCAGTTTTTCTTGGTCTTCCCTGCCTGGCTAGCCTTCAGCCTCTTGTTCTCAGTTAGTTGTGGCTGCAGGAAATGAACATGTTGGTCGAAGTAGTTTCCTGCTGGCATGTGTAGTCGCCTACCTGGGACTAACCAGTCACTTCTCCAGAAGCCCCCCACCCTCCACGCTGGCCGATGACACATGGCCAGAGTAACCACCGGCTGCCCTCCTACAGTCCTGGGCTCCCTTGTTACTCTGACGCCAAGGAAATGCCACTGTCCAAGGACAGCCCGACAGCCACAGAAAATGGTACTGAATAATGCCGTCTGGAGGTAGAGAGAAAGAGCCTTTAACTAAGACAAAAGGCAAAAGACAAAATGATGCCCACTCTGTCCTGTCACCAACCTCTGCAAAATTCTCCTTCTACCCTGAGCACTTCGACCTGAATGATCTCTGAGACCCAGGAGGCCGTAACTTCCCAGTCCTACAAATGACTCTGTCATTGTGGGATTCCAGAAGGTGACAGATGCAGAGTAGAAAAGGAGGTCTTGTGCATCTTTCATAACTTGTAGGCTGCTACCAACACCGCTTACTAAAATAATGAGCTGGTTCGGAATTATGTATTTTATAAAGGGAAAAACATTTTAATGAGTAAACAACACGATTCCGTGCCCATCATTTACATATACCTTTACTCGTAAGGAAAGAAATGCTAATTTGGAGAAGACTGCACGGTGGGAAGCAGGGTACATTTTAAATTCACTGCAAAGGAAAGTGCCAGAAAGGGATAATTAATCATAAAATAAAATTTGTACAAAGAGGATTAAAAATACTTAAAAGGCATCCACAGGCAATAAATTAGCTATGTCAATCCTTCGCTGATGGTGAGGTAAATTAGCACAACCTTTCTAGAGGCAGAATTATGCCTACCCTTTGACCTGGAAATATTACTTCTAGAAACTTTCCCCCTAAGGGAATAATTAAGGAAACATGCAAACATATGGGAAAAAGGTTCTTCCACATAAAAACTGAAACCTTCTGAGTGTTCCTGGGGACTGGTTTAATTAATTATGGCATATCTGTAAATTGGAAATTGCTATCATTAAAAATGATATTGTAACATAATATTTATGCCACAGAAAATGCTATTAGTAAATTATTAAGTTTAAAATGTAGGTTATTCCTGCTTTTTAGTCTGTTTCTACTCCAGTACAGAAATATATATACACACACACACACATGTTGATTCAACAGACAGGGCGTAGGCACTCATGCAAGATTGTGGGCTATACTCGACCCTTCCCCATGAGTTCTCATTCTCTCTGTCTCTCTCTCTCAACACACACAATTACTGAGAAAAATCTGTGCTTTCATGGAAAACTGTGCTTTAGCATGCACACCTCTATGGTTGTCTACTTCTGATTCTATGAGCGCTATTCTACATCTAAATTGTAGATAATACATAGAAACGCAACATAATTCTAGTCTACGAAGAGGCATCTGTCCCGTTTGGCACAGGTTCAAGTGACTTCCCTCCTCCACTGCCAACGTGGCGAGGTTTGCCTCCTTTCCAGCACTGATCTCGCTCTGCCAGATATATAAACGTGTGGGTTCTGTGGGTTACCCTTTAAACTACTCATACTATTCTGCTTTGCTCTTTATCTAATGAGTTAAAGCAGAATTTGTAACATGTTCAACCGTCTTCAAAAAAATTCCAGCAAACCCAAGTCCTGTGTACTTTCCTTCTAGCGAAGCTTGGAATGTCCTCAGTGCTCGGCTGGGAACTCTGCCACCCTAAGCTAGGGCGCCACCATAACACCCGAACCCAAGTCACCACCATCTCACCCCAGGTCACCACCATCCCACCCTAAGTCACCATCGTCTGACCCCAAGTCACCATCAATCCACCCTAAGCCAAGTCACCACCATCCGAGTTCTGAGATTCCCTGCTTCCACTCTGGCTCCATTTCATTTGGTTTACTGCAGTGCATCCGGGGTGATCTTTAAAACCCAATCTGACCACATCAATCCACTGCTTCAAGCATTCTGGGGCTGCCTGTGCCTCTGGGTAAAAACCAAAGAAAGTCTTAAGACATTCCGGAACTAGTGCCTCCCTCCCGTGTTAGCCTTATTTTGAGGCTTTCTTCCTTTATACACCTTTCACTTGTCAATATGCAGAGATGTGTACTTTAGTCAGCATCATACAAGTAGTGTGGGACTTAAAATTCTCATGGAATCAGTATCTGCCACAGATGTTCTCGTCACCACGGAAACCCTCCGGTTGTCAGTAAGAAGCTGACCCGTGTTGGGGGAAGGAACACTGAGAGTATGCACCTGCTTACTTCCCCCTCCGATTCCTCACTGTTCTCCAGATCTACCATGAGGGAGGGAGATGAGGAAGAGGAAGATGAACAAAAGAACTACCTCAAGAAGCCATCCACCGCTCCAGCCATCTATTTAGCGTTTATTTATTTTTTATGAATGCACGCTAAAAGAAAACTGAAGTACAAGCTTTCCAAACCAATCTTAAAAACTGTAATGAAAAGAGAAAGTAAAACAACACAGAAAAGGAGATCAAAAGGAACAATAATGTAGGTAAAATCAAAAGCACAAGATAAGATAATGGAATGAAACACAAATATAGCAACCGTATATTTAGCTTTTATTTTTTCACTATCCCTTTAGAAAAAAAAAAAAAAGCCAAACTATTCTAAAGAAATGCCGTGGGCACCTGGGTGGCTCAGTCGGCTAAGTGTCCCACTTCGGCTCAGGTCATGATCCCATGGTTTGTGGGTTCGAGGCCCGCGTCAGACTCTGTGCTGTCCGTGCAGAGCCAGAGAGCCTGCTCCGGGTCCTCTGCCCACCTCTCTTTCTGCCCTTCCTGCTCTTTCTCTCAAAAAATAAATAAAACATTTTTTTAAAAACCTTTAAAAAGAAATGCTAGAAAATCTTAGCTATTGTATGGCCCTCGCTCGGCACTGATATCAATCGTTAATTCATCGGACAAATATTTACGAGGTGCCTATCCCACGCCAGGCCATGGTCAGGCAATGACTGGGGGCTACAGCTGCAAACAAACTGGAAAGTAACCACTGCCCGCACTGGGCTTGCGAATCATCGATAAAACAGTAAGACACATGCACATGTATACATGCGTCTGACAGCACACGAATAACACGTCATATGGAGTTACATACCCGAGAAGTAAAATAAACCAAGGAGAAGTGGATAGATTTGCTAGCGGTGAGTATTTTCCCAGGGATCATCAGGGGACTTCCCAGGGGAACTGTCCTCTGAACAAACACCTAGAAGATGCTGGAGGAGAAGACGGGCAAACACAGTAGATATATTTTGCCTGTTTCTCCAGACCAAAGAAACAAGTGGGTCTTGAGCAGAGACCCACTGCAAGCGTAAGGAGAAATAAGGAAGCCAGCGGAAGTCCAGAGAATTCAGGGATGGGGGTGGTGGGAGAGTAGGTCAGACTGGAGAAGTCTTCAGGTCTTCCTGGAAAAACTTCGGCTTTTCCTCTGCATGAGATGAGAAGTGGGAGGAAGAGCTTTGAAGGGAAGTCATGTAGTCTGAGGTATGGGGAACACACTGCAGGGGTCTGAAGGCGGAAGTAGGGAAACAAGTTAGGGGCCGTCACCCAGCCTGCCAGGAAGAAGCGGGGGTGACCGGGGCCAGGATGGAAGTGAAGAAGGCATGGAAGTGGCCAGAATCTGGTTCTCTTTGGAAAGCAGACACAACGAGATTCACCGATGGGACTGGGCACAGGGACAGGAAGGGAAGAGTCAAGAAGATTCCAAGACTTTTAGCTCGAGCAGGTGGAATATGGAGCTCCCCAGAGCTGAGCAAGCCTGCAGGGCGACCAGGGTGTGGAGAGACGATGTGGGATTTGATGACGGATATAGTGAATTTGCCATGTCTATTCAACATCTAAGTTTATATACACATGACAGTATCAAACAATGAATAGGAAGTTATGTATATACATTGTATATGTAACCTATATAGATAAGATTTTATTCTATTTTAAAATTAATAATACCATTTTCCCTATAGGTCCGCTCTCAGAACTTAATAGTGCATTTATTTTTGAAAGAATATTCGTGGGGGAGAGGGACAGAGGATCTGAAGAAGCCGGCTCCATGGGGCTTGAACTCACAAATGGCGAGATCATGACCTGAGCCAAAGTCTGACCCTCAACTGACTGAGCCACCCAGACACCCCCAATTAGTGCATTTCATTGCTTGGGGAGCCCTCGGGAGCAGTCAGTGGCTCACCAGATCGAGGCCTGCATGCAAGGACAACACACACTTTGGCTCCTTCATTTATTCATTAATTTTGCAATTATTGGGGCGCCTGGGTGGCTCAGTCGGTTGAGCCTCCGACTTCAGCTCAGGTCATGATCTCACGGGTTGTGAGTTTGAGCCCCACATTGGGCTCTGTGCTGACAGCTGGGAACCTGGAGCCTGCTTCAAATTCTGCGTCCCCCTCTCTCTCTGCTCCTCCCCTGTTTGTACTCTCTCTCTGTGTCTCTCAACAATAAATAAACATTAAAAACTGTTGGGAGTATCTGAACTTACCAGTAGAGTGAAAATTCCTGGTGAGGGTACGGCAAGTTTGCACGGTCTCTTGTCCCCAGATAGCTCCCAAATTCTACCCTCCTGAAACTTTCATTTCTGCTTGGGCACCAAACCTCAGAGTGCTTTGCTGATTAGTATCAGGAGCGGCTTGTCCCCCTGCCCTGTCCCGGAGGCATGATTGCACCTGGTCAGGGAAAAGATGAGTAAACTAGATACATCCTAATGCAACATATAAATTTTCCCCTAAGCAGTTAACTGATAACTGACTACCTTCTGGGCCTGGACGCCTTTGTGAAAGCCACTACTGCAATAAAACGTTAGTCATCTCTGGGACTGTGAGAGCAGGCATTATGTCTTCTGAGAACCTGTTTTCTGGGAACTTTCTCTTAGAGTTATAAACAGCCTAATGACCCTTACTCATAAAAAACTGACCTTTACTAAACAATGCTGTTTGCCTCTTGGTTAGAGGTCGCTTCCTTAAGGCTAGACCAGAGGTTTTGTAAAAAAATACCTAAAACACTATGAGTGCCTGTAGCTAAGTTTTTTATGACAATCATTACTACTAGAATTGTAACTTCTGCAGAACCCATGCCCTGGAACATTGTAAAAAGTATCTATGAGAAATCATTTACTGCTCTTTCTGGTCCTTGTACCTTTCACCATAAATAAAGCTTGAGAATCAGACAGGGCAGAGATGCCTGCCAGAAGGGCAGAGACGCCTGCCAGAAGGGCAGGGGTGCCCACCTGGTGATCAGAAAGAAACTCAAGGCTCTCTCTCTCTCTCACCGACACCATCCATCCTTCAGAGGAATCCTGGACCTGCTGGAGCTGGACTCTGGCAAAAAACATTTTTTAATTAAAAAAACTTTGCAGTTATTCACTGAGTATGTACTATGTGCTAGGCTGTATCTCGACACTGAAGAAACGGCGGTGCACAGAGCGCAGTCCACAAAGCATACTTTCTAGTGTGAAGAGACACCACCAGGTCTCCCAGCCCGCAGCACAATGCCGGGCACGCAGGAAGGACAATCACAGACAACGTTTACGGAACAAAGTCATCTGGTGGTATGTACCCACTAAGGATTTGGGGGAGTTAAAAAAGACATGATCTCATTGTGGCTTCCAAAGCCGCTTCCAGAACAGCCTTTTGAGTGATCGCCAAACCCAAATCACCAATACAAAGTTCCAGTTTCAGAGCCTGGCCCCTCAGAATCCAACCGTGGCCGCCTCGTTAGACCTCACAGCCCACCACTTCCCACTTCACTTGACACGCCTCCAAAATGCTACACGCCCTCTGACAAAGTATGGGAGAACTTGCCAGAACTCTCTTCCCCTTGCTGGTCACGTGCCTGCCTTCTTTCAACCTTCAGGTCGTAGGTGAAATTCCTCTGTCACTTAACTACCACTTCAGAAAACTCACAACAGAGCTTAGTAGATTAAAACAATAACCACGAATCGTTCCTCATGGATAGGACGGCTGATCCGACCTGGCTTCCTTTGCTAATCACGGATGGTCTTATTCCCACATGAGCCATCAAGTTTCGGATTTCCTTGACTTCGGGAGGGGTGACTCATCCAAGATGGTCTTGAATTCTCCAAATGGCAGCCTGGGGCTTTTTCTCCCAAGCAAAAAGTCCAAGAGAACCAGCAGAAAAATGTTAAAAGCTTTTTACATTAAAAAAAATTTTTTTTTTACATTTATTTATTTTTGAGAGAGAGAGACAGATCATGAGCAGGGAAGGGGCAGAGAGGGAGACACAGAATCGGAAGCAGGCTCCAGGCTCGGAGCTGTCAGCACAGAGCCCGACGCGAGGCTCGAACCCACGAACCCTGAGATCATGACCTGAGCCGAAGTCAGATGCTCAACCGACTGAGCCACCCAGGCGCCCCCACTTTTTATTTTTTAATCCATCTCTATATTTGGAGATAACTGGAGAGTCACATACCGTGGTAGCCAATACGTCCGAGAAATCCTGTATGTTTCTTACAGTTTCCCCCAAAGGTGGCATCTTGAGAACCTTCAGTCTGTTTCACAGTCAGGATGCTGCACTGATCCAGTCCAGACACAGAACATTTCCTTCAAGATAAGGATCCTCATGTTTCTCTTTCACAGCCACACCTGCTTGCCTCCTGGGTGACCTCCTCCTTAATCCTTGGCAGCATCTAATCTGTTTGCTATTTATATCATTTTGGCATTAAAGAATGTTCTATGAATTCAGTCATTCTGTATTTTTGGGGTTTGGCTTCTTTTACTCCGCATACTTCTCTGAAGATGCGTGCAGGTGGTAGTATTTCACGGTATGGACGCACCACAGGTGGTTGAGCCATTCGCTCATTTGCAGAAGAGCTGGGTCTTTTTTAGCTTCTGGGTCTTTCTAAGAAAGCTGCTAGAAACATTCACACACAGAGTTCTGAGTGAAGGGAAGTTGTCATTTCTTTGGGATAAACCCTATCACTCTTTATGCACTTTGGCTTCTCTGGTTCATAATTACCTTAAAAAAATTCTATGTACACTGAGAACTATAGCAGAGTAGTGTTGTAATTTTGGCTTCTAGCATAAAATATAACTTAGGAAACTTAAGACGGAAGGAAGCCTACTGTATTCACCCACATTTTTGTGTATTGAGTTCTTTCTTCTTTCCCAATGTTCTGCCATTCCTTCTTGTATCCTTTCCTTTCTGTTTAGAAATCTTCCTTTAACTATTTTAGAGTAGGTCTGCGGGTGACAAATTCTTAGTCTCCCTTCACCTGAGAATGTCTTATTTCTCCTTCGTTCCTGAAGGACACCTTGTAGGTGTAAGATTTTGAGTTTGTGGTTGTTTCTTCAGCATTTGACCAGTGAACTTCCTTGTGCCATTTCCTGTCAGTCATGATTTCACTGAGTACTTTTTTGGTCCCACTTTCTTTCTCCTCTCCTCCCATGACTGTTAGATCTTTTGTTATATTTCCACGGGTTCCTGAAACTCTGTGAATTTTTTTTCAGTCCATTTCCTCTCTGTTGTTCAACTGGGGATTTCTTATTGGTCTATCTTTCCTCTATCTTCTCCATCCTGCTGTCGAGTCCATCCACTAAATATTTTAATTACTATATATCCTGTTCTAAAATTTCTACTGGGTTCTCCTTTCTATCTTATTTCTTTCCGGGAAACTCTTTCTTTACTGAGATGTCCTATTTTTTTTTCATGTGTTTCAAGCGTGTCTGTAATTACTCATTGGAGAATCTTTATTACGGTTCTTTAAATATCTTCGCCACATAAATCTAGCCCGTCTGTCATCTCAGTGCTGACAGTCATGCTTTGAAGTCTTTGTCATTCTTGGTACACCAAGTACATTTTGTTGTGGAAATGTGGACGTTTGGGTGTTGTGAGTTTCTGGATCTTAATCAAACCTTCTATTCCCACTGGCTGCCTCCAACCCCACTCTGACATGGGGAGGGGTGGGGGGCAGAATGCGCTTCCTAGTTACTACGGTACAAACCCAGCTTTGCTGTTTGGAATTGTTGATGCCTGGCAGGGTGGGGGGCCTCAGTACACCTGGGTCGGGGTGAGAGCTCTGTGTCCTCACGTGATCCTCGGGGACACTGCATCTGGAGTGGTCTCATTACTACTGGATGACAGAGAAAGCCCTGACTCTCCCGTAGGCCTCCTCTGCCACCACCCCAGTGGGGAAAGAGACAGGCACCTCATTGTAGCACTCCAGGGTCCCCCCTGGAGTGGAGTGGCCTCCACTGACACCACAATGGGGGGAGGGGTACTAGTCCTGGCTCCTGACTTGGCCTTCATAGATACCACCTCACGAGCCCCTTGCTACAGCTGGGGGAGATCACAATATACCCCCCTAAAACACAGCACTTTGGCATAGGACTATTTTGAGCAGAAGACACAGGAAAAGCTCTCTGCCCTACCCCTTTCTGCCTAAGAGCAAGGCATACATTTCCTTTTAAAGGGGACATAAACCTATATTTTAAAGGTGTTTCTGCATCTTGTCTGAGGAAGACCAGAGATGGCACTGAGAGCAGTCAAATCTTACTAAACAGCCCGAATCTACTGTACATTTCCTATTCACCTCTCCGCAATGTATTACTCTGTTAAAATGGCCCATCAGACTCCATACTAACCACTTCTTTGGATCTTTACTTTTTCTGTGAAGCCCATGCATGTATAAATATCACTGAAACTGGTTTGTCTTTTCTCCTATAAATCTTTCACCAGTTTAATTCACAGTTTTCAGGGATCGCACTTAAGAGGTTAGAGGAAAGTCTGTACTCCTCTATACAGTCTCACAAGGGTTTAAGTCTAGGATCCTTACTTAGCCTTTGCTGACCTGGGCTGGGAAGTGGCCACAGTCTATTCTGCGGTGTTTGGCTAAAAGTAGTTATTTTCTAAAGGTTTTCTGCATTGCTAGGCTGCTTCATATTCCGTTTCTTTGGCCAGAAAAAAAAAGGTTTTGTGTTGGGACTTTTTTGTTGTGACTGTACTTATGGGCATTTCTGGGTTACTGGCCAGCTAGGCCGCTCCCAGTCTGGCATCTATGAGGCAAGAAGAAAACCCAGGAAAGTCACCACGGTGGTGTTTCTCCATCCTAAGGTCCCTGGCTTGTCTAGCTTCCTCCATCTTTCAGGTTCTTAGGTTTGATTGACACATAATGTCCAGGGGTTTCAGCTGTACTGAGCAGAACAGGAAAAGGGACGTCTGTTCACCAGTCCCAGAGCTGACGGTAAATGTTATTTTACAGCCTCCGTATAAAATGCTTTTATTTTTATTTATTTTTGATACAGAGAGAGACAGAGCATGAGAGGGGGAGGGGCAGAGAGGGAAGGAGACACAGAACCGGAAGCAGGCTCCAGGCTCTGAGCTGGCTGTCAGCACAGAGCCTGATGCGGGGCTCGAACCCACAAACCGTGAGACCTGACCTGAGCCGAAGCCGGAGGCTTAACCGACTGAGCCACCCAGTCGCCCCTAAAATACTTTTAATAAGTCTCTGATTCTGTCGAGCTTGCTGGTGTTTCATCTCCCACGGTCAAAGAGGACAGATTGACAATAAAGTTTCAGAGTAAAGGTCATGGGAGCGACTGAGACCGTCAGTATACACACGTTCGACCAGCACATCCCCTCCTCCGAGCCACCTCCCACCTCCTAAATCTACACCCCCCCAACCCCCCTTACGCTAACTCCAAATCAATATCTGAAATAATCCCCTCATTGATCTGTCTGCATATTTATGGTTTGCCTTCCCCCCTGGAACATAAAGAAAAATCATATTCTATATTAATTACCATGAATCCTCAGGGCCTACCAGAGCACTCACTGGGTTCCCATTTTTTACTTTGAATGACTGAGTGAATAAATGAATGCAGAACTCAGAGAGATTTCCAGAATTTGATAAAGGACCTGACATTTCCAGACAAGCCTTAACATCTAGATGCAAGAGATCGTTAAAAAAAAAAAAAAGCCCAAGTTATTTAGTATACAAACATGAAAGTGGTATTGAGGAATGGTCTTTTAAAAGAAACAATTACATAATCATATTTTTTCCTCAAAAAGTGCATTGCACAAAATGTTACGTCTATGCCAAGGAGAGAGACTCCAGGGCTGATACGTCATGTCATTGTTTTCACACAGCGAGTGTTTTGTCCTTAAACCACAGCAACTCAAGATGACTCTATTTCCCTATAGACTAAAGAAAGTACATTCCTATAATTAGAAACAGGCTCTAACCAGACTGGAAAAAGATCTATCCACTATGCCCCCCCCCAAAAAAAATAGGGATTTTCATTAAAAAATGCCTATTCTGAAGTTAAGTTACTGTAGTGATTTTCAGAAGGAAACATTTCAGCAAGACGCGCTCCTCGACATTATGGGGACGACAGTGAGTAAAAGCCATCCTGTGAGAGGGCTGAGGACAGAAAATTAGAGTGTCACTCTCAAAGAAAGGAGGGAAATGAATTCCATGGTTGAGAAGGCACTCTTAAAAAAAAAAAAACCCACAAAGAACAGATGTTGCCAGAAAAGGGCAGAATGGTGAAGAGTAATAATCACGTTGTAAAAAATTCTGAGCCAAGATTCAAGAGAAGGAAACCTAGGTGTCCAGGGAGAAAATGGTTATAGACTTTTATAGGCAATTTACAACAAAAAAACATAGTCTCAAAATTATTCTTGATGTGAAGAGATGTGAAATTGACAGCATCTGCAAGGTTGGTTGGTTTGATTGGGTTTTTTTGTGTTTTACTTTGGGTTTGTGTTGTTGTTGTTTTGGTTTTGTTCACGGATGAGGGGTTTTAAACACTGCCAACACATTAACTGTCACACACTTTATCGTCATCATCTTCATCAACCTTCGATGAGCTCCGGCCACATGTAGGGCACCTAAGTATTTTACAAGAACTTAATCGTGTGTCACTCACATTGCATGAGCTGGGACCTACTAATATTCCCTTCATACGGATGAAAACTCTAAGTCTCAGAGACTTACATGATGCGCCCATGGCCGTATTAATATACTCTGTGTCATCCTGAAAGAGAAGTTCATGTAATACGGAGTCAGCACTTGAATCAAGTCTGTCTGCCTCCCAGACCACGGTCTACACTCCGAGCTCAAATCCACAACATCCGAACAAAACAAAAATTCAGAACGATCCATTTTTTTTTTTTATAGCTGGTTGTCCCACAATCCTGGCCGTTTTCTTCCTGAATTCGTTCTTCAAGGAATGAAGTTGCTCTTGACAATAAAGTGACACTTAACTAAGTCATTATCAGAATAGTGAAAACTGATGATTATCAAAGCAGACGTTACATATAATCCAGTTGCTGTCCAAAGACAGTGCTGCTTAAATATAGCACGGGCGGCCTTACTGTCTCTGAAATTGTAAAAGTCAATGCAAATATAATTTACATCTTTTGGGGTGCTTGGGTAGCTCAGAGGTTGAGGGTTCAACTCTTTATTTCAGCTCAGGTGGTGACCCCACGGTCGTAGAATTGAGCCCCATGTCAGGCTCCACACTGAGCATGGAGCCTGCTTAAGATTCTCTCTCTCCCTCTGCCTTTCCCCAATACTTGCGCACCAACACGCTCCTTCTCTCTTAAGAAAAAAATATTTACATATTAGATAGATAGTTGGATAGATAGATAGGTGAAAATTGTGTGTATATATATTATATATATACAATTTACATCATTTAATCTTGGCTTTTCATTAGGAAAAAAAATGTATCTTGTGGAATAAATCAAATAAACAATGGTCAAAAATTTAAAATATTGTTTGTTATACCACAAATTTAATATCAAGAGAGGTACGGGGTGCCTGGGTGGCTCAGTCATTTAAGCGTCTGACTTTAGCTCAGGTCACGATCTCGCTGTTCCCATGGGTTCGAGCCCCAAGTCAGGGTCTGTGTTGGCAGCTCAGAGCCTGAAGCCTGCTTCAGGTTCTGTGTCTCCCTCTCTCTCTACCCCTCCCCTGCTCATGCTCCCTCTTTCTCTCAAACAATAAACATTAAAAACAATTTTTTAAAAGACAGGTACACTGAAGCTCTAAAAATAGGAAGCCTGGTATAAATCAAGGTTAATACACATACCACCACCTTGACTTTGAGCAAATACTTACCCTTTCGAGCCTACGGGTTTCCCTCTGTTAAACAGTGATACTCGCACTGACTGCACAGGTCGGTACATGTCCAGGAAACATTACTACTATTTTGGCCTTTATATATTCTTTTCCTAATTTTGTGTTTTATTATCTTATTACTACCATTCATATTAATTTAATTGCAACAGGTTAGAAAAAGATGTTTGAATCTCTGATTATTATAATTCTGCGAAATGGTCTTTTACTATGTATCACCTAGATTATAAAAAATATCTATTTCTGGGGCCACCTGGGTGGCTCAGTCGGCTAAGTGTTGGACTCTTGGTATAGGTTCAGGTCGTGATGTTGCCGTTTCGTGGGTTCAAGCCCCACACAGGGCTCTGTGCTGACAGCATGGAGCCTGCTTGGAATTCTCTCTCTGCTCCCATCCCAACCCACCGCTCATATTCTCTCTCTCTCTCTCTCTCTCTCTCTCTCTCCTCCCTCTCTCTCTCTCTCAAAATAAATAAAGTTTAAAAAATACATCTCTCTCTATCTGAATGACAGAGGACAGTAGATGATAAACAGTCTATGAAGATCTCTACTCTGTTAGATCAGTGGTTCTCAACCGGGGACGAGTGTGCCCTCCAGGGCACACGTGACAATGTCGGGAAACATACTTACTTGTCACCCCTGGGGAGACATTACCAGTGTTTCGTGGGCAGAGGCCAGGGATGCTGTTAAATGTCCTCCAGTGCCTAGGATGGGTCCCTATGGCAAAGAATTTATCCTGCCCAAAATGTCAAGTGTCCAAGTTGAGAAAAAGACAACATCAGATAAAGAAAAGCATTCTCAAAAGTGAAGCCTTAATCCCAGATTTAAGATGAACTGATCAAAGTCAGGTCTGTTTGATAAGGCAACGCACATACCCGAAGAATTTTAAAATGCAGTAAAACCAAGTATTTGTCATGCCGGAAACCAAGCATCACAATGACAAACATCCCTGTCGTTACGTGACAGGATACTCCTGAGTCAGGTAGACACAGACCCCAACAAGCTGAGCCAGCCCGGAGTCTCAGGACAAGACCTTCAAAACCTTCAGAGAATTTCCTAAGTCAGGTGGACCAATCAGTTCTGGACCAGCAGGTCTGGACAAAAATTGAGGAAATGTCCCCCAGACGGCAGTTCTGCAAGCCTGCTGGCATCCTGCCTACGTGGAGCCTGGCTAGAAAAGTCACGGTCAACAGCGACAAGGAAAACAGGAGAAAAAGGGGTGCAACCAGGGTTCATCAGTAGGAAGAGAAACACAAGAGGCTGTGACCGGCAACGATCCCAGCACGGAAGCCCGCGATGTCAGCGTTTTCTGCCAAGATAGGCACGCACCCACCTTCCCCACCAGGGTGCCTTCTTTGCTCAAACCGGTGCCTCTTCTTTCTTGCATCTGTGTCCCCACAGCCTCCCTGGGGAACAAGGGTCCCATTTCACACCCTTCGCATTGCCTCCTTACCATTCTTATGCCATGTCACTTCCTCTAGGAAACCTTCGCTGATGCCTTTTTCCCGGCACCCCCGGGCCCGTATCCACACAGACCACACACAGAAGCATGTGTACGACAGAAGTCAAAGCCTCCAAAACCAGCTGGCCCAGGCTCCAATGTGGATTTCAAAATGTACACAGTGTGGCCTTGGGCAAGTTATGGACCTCTCTGGACTTCATGCAATAACTATAATGGTACCTACCTCACTGGGCTTTTAAGATGTCGGTTAAAGCACCTCAGGACAATGCCTGGTACATAATAAACCTTTAATAAGTGACAGGCACTCTTATTAGAATGCAGCCTCCAAGGGTTAAAAAAAAATTTTTTTTAAGGCGGGGAGTGGGGGAGGCACCTGGGTGGCTCAGCCGGGTAAGCATCGACTTCAGCTCAGGTCATGATCTCACAGTTCATGAGTTCGAGGCCCACGTTGGGCTCTGTGCTGACAGCTCAGAGCCTGGAGCCTATTTCAGATTCATGTCTCCCCCTCTGTGCCCCTCCCCTATTGCACTCTCTCTCTCTCTCTCTCGCTCTCTCTCTTTCTCTCTCTCTCAAAAATAAAGAAGCATTAAAAAATGTTTTTAATAAAAGAAGAATGCAACCTCCATCAGTAGAAAGTAAATTTATCTATATTCTCATTGTTTATATCCTCAGCTCTAGCACAATGCTTGCCACATTGAAGCGACCCAATAAGTAATTATTAAATAAGTCAATTGTCAGAGGCTACGCCCAGAGCACTTGACTTGCCATCATCACAAACAAAAGATACTGAAAGGTAATTTTCTTTATTTGAGGGGGAGGGGGGAACAGGAATGGGGAAGTGGGGCAGAGGTGGAGGGGGGAGAGAATCCCAAGTTGAGGTGAAATCAACAGTCAGACGCTCAATCAACTGAGCCCTCTAAATGACCCCTGAAAGGTAATTTTTTTTAAATTCTCTCTTCTAGACTGTAAGTTTTGTGAAAGGCAGTGCCTGCTTTATGCATCACTCAAATTCCTGAATCATGGTGAGTGCACATCAAAACAGTTCCCAAATGGAATAAAGAAATAAATGAATGCTTATCAAATAAATACAGCTGTCAGCAGAGCCAGTAGCTTTCCTATGTTATTCCTTCCTTCCGCTTTCTTGGAAAGTTGTCTCTACAAAGTTTGGTAGAGATGCCTTTGCCTTTACAAAGAATAGGAAGAAAATGAGAGCTTCTGCACTAAAACCTAATTGGAACCAAACTCCCCCAAGACTTTGTCTCCCAACAGTGACTTGTAGAGGCAAGGGCTCAACTCTAATCCCCCTTGTATTCTAGACCAAAGAGAAGCTGCGTAGGGGGCTGCTGAATATTGCAAGACCAGGGAAAGAAATTCCCACTCGGGATCATTAAGAATTGAAGCAGAGTTGGCAATTTCTTTTATTTTATTAGTTTGTCCTTAGGTATCCTATCTGTAGTGGACGGTACTCAAACTCACCCCAAATTTAAAGTTTTCCTAGGCAGCTTCTGTGACAGGTTTCAGTCGTTTAAAGCTCTGATGTCCAAAGATAGGACCTAAGTTGACTCAAGATTCATCTGAATCGAGTTTTAAGATCCAAAGTAATACTTTCGCAATACCATGAGGTGAGCAAAAATGAAACACTAACATAAAAATCCGTAACACCATTCCATATACTTAATAACAGTGGTAACATAGCACAGAGACCTGATGAGTTATGGGTCAATTCTCCGTAAAATGAAAACAAGCCAATCACTAAGGAAAGTTACGACCATTCTTTATACTAGATCCAGACAGAAATGTTTCCTCAGGGTCTTCCTAACAGATGGAAATGCAATTCGGTCAACTTCCATGAAGGCAATTTGGCAAGATATTCCTCCAAAGTGTACATATCCTTTGACCCCACGATTCCACTTGTAGAAATTGAGCTTACCCTTAAACTCTTATACGTGCGAAATGATGGGTACATAAGAGTGTTCCAGTAGCATTATCCATAATAGCAAAGGATTGGAAACAACTAGAATATCCATCATTAGGGCACTGATAAGCAATACAAGAACGTTAGGGAAGACCACACCATTGTTAAGAAGACCACGCCTATACTGAATCAATCAAAATGGTCTCCTTCTAGACAGAATGCTAGGTGAAAAGGCAAAGGGAGCGCCCAGAAGAAATGAAAACATACATCTACACAAGAGCCTGTACACAATTGTGCACAAACAGTCCAAAGGTAGAAACCACATGAATGTCCATCAACTGATAAACAAAAGGTGATCTACCCATAAGGTGGAATATTATTCGGTCGTTAAAAGGAATAAAGTTTCTACCACGTGAATGGAAGTTGAAAACGTTACAGTAAGCTAGAAGCCCGACACAAAAGATCACGTATCGTATGACTCCATTTCCATGAAATGTCCCAAAGAACCAAATCCATAAACACAGAAAGCAGATTCATCATTTCTGTTTCCGGAAAATCAGGGTGGCTGCTAATGGGTAGGAGACTTCTTTATGGACCAAACACATAAGTATACAACACAGAGGCCATCCTAACACATGGTTCTATAAAAGCTTCTTTTATGGTTCTATGACAGCTTCTTGGGACAACCAGGTATTTGTCAATGTAAAGAAGCTTCCTGAAATTCTAAGCATAGGAATATACACTTAAATTATATCTTCACTTGTCAAACCATAAAATACCTATTAAATTTTTTTTTACATTTATTTATTTTTGAGAGAGTGATACAGAGTGTGAGTGGAGGAGGGGCAGAGAGAGGAGACACAGAATCCAAAGCAGGCTCCAGGCTCTGAGCTGTCAGCACAGAGCCCGATGTGGGGCTCGAACCCACGAACCGTGAGATTATGACCTGAGCCGAAGTCGGTCGCTTAACCAGTTGAGTCACCCAGGCGGCCCCATAAAATACCCATTAAATTAAAGTAAAAAATAAAAACCTTGAAAGCCATCATTCCCAGAGAGAAGGCAAAATCGGAAACACAGTTCCTGAAGTCTGCCATTGGATGCTGAATTACAGCTGCCAAAGTAAAATACATCTCCTGTATCGTCCAAAGACCAAATCCATGTTTTTAGGCACATAGCTTAAAATGTCCGTTTTACAGAGAAATATTAATGGAAGAAATTCTCTAGATTGCCCTTCTGCTCCAAGTGCAATTATTTCAACATCCTTATCAGACCTGCACAGGGACCATGATTCTGAATCGCTCGGCGGTAGGATAAAAGACCAGGCAAACTGTGCCTTAATAAAATCTCATTATTTCACAGACATTACCTGTTTGCGGTAAGCAACTGACTTTAAAATGTCTCTCCCTCTGAGTGAGGAACTGCACTTGTCTTTCCCACTGCTGTTTAGAAAGAAAGAAAAGGTTGCTTTCTGCACCAGGCGGCCGTCCTGTCTTCCCTGGGTTCAGACCGAGCCGTGTGTACAAGGCGATGTCTATTATTGGAAGATGGAATCATTCCAGGTATTTCTGAAATAACACAGTCTAATTTAATTACATGGCTCGAGGAGGCATGCGACAGTTGGACATCTTTTCTTGTGTTTTCAAGTTGTTTTTTTTTTCCCCCACCAACTGTTCTTGGTTTCTGCCAAATACCCACTTGGTTTGGAACTACGAGGCAACAGCAAGAAAGTCCATTCCTAAGGAGACAACCATTATTTCTAACTTGCTTAATAACACCCAGGTTGTCGGCCCCCACAGTTTCTCTCACTTTCCAGGAGCACCCTTGGCAGCCAGCTCTGGATCAAAGGGAACAAATCCACTTCTTTCCTGAATATTCACCAGTCAGAAATCCATGAATCCTGGTGCCAGACTGTCGGGGTCCCAGCGTTGGGGCCTCGCCCCTCACAATGCAGAGAAAGGACACCCCTCAGACAGACAAAAAATGCTCTTGAAACAGCATGGCTTTTGCCAACACCAACATCAACAGAAGAAGGAGAAAACTGTTGAGCCGGCCATTCTGAAACCTGACCTCATCAAGCCTAGAAGAGAGCCATGAAGACTAAAATGGTCAAAAGACTGCTGGTTGGCTTTTGTGTAGACTTCACGGCCAGTGATCATTCAGAGGCGGGTTAGACTTGAATCAGGAGAGCCAGCCAGGTTTCCAGGAAAACTCAGAGCCAGTGGTTAGAACGGAAAGGAACCTATGTAGGCTGTAGCAGGGAACCAGCACCCCAAAATCCCACACTGGGGCACACACGTTTAAAATTTTTTTTTAAAAAAAGCAATTAGTTTCTTAGTGCTTGGCCCCAAATCTGCAGGCAAATCTTCAAAACAAATTGAATCACCAAATGGGAAGCATGAGAAGCCCTGAGCGCAATTTCTAACGAACCCCTCTATGATCTCACTAAAGATGAAAGGGTGGCCCAAATTACTATAATAATAAATGTTAAGTTGTAAAAATAGGCCACATGGGTTTCAAGTGGTTTAATTTCAAATGTGTAAGAATGGCCAATATTTAATGAGAGCCTCAGCTCTGGGTTTCTGCAGAAAGGAGCCCATTTAACTCCGTCAACAGAAATATTCTCATCACGGTCTCCACCTTATTTGTGAAGAAACACCCAAAAGGTTACGTCACAGGCACGGACACCTCAAAAACAGAGCTGCCTCTAGATTTGTGTTTATTCCCTCTCACCTCACACTCAGAAACGTGCCCCACAATTATTACAAGCCCTGAAGAAACACACTAATGAAAACTAACCAAAATGTAGGTTACCTGCTCTTCGGGGCACTTCAATGAAGGTTTTCTCTGACAGTCATTGTTCCCTGCATGGATGTGTTCAAAGGGTGCATGAAAATGAAATAAGGATTTTAATGCCTGAGTCCAAAAAACACTCATTTGCGTCCATTCAGTGACACTCCCCATGTCTAGGTAATATTCCTCTGCACCCCACAGTCAACCAGAAGACCAAAGATTTTTGCAACCAACCGAGAGGGCAGGAACCTCCCTTTCCCTGCTGGAGCTCAGGAGTTTGTCAGCCAGTCCCCCAGCGTTGGAGAAAACTCTTCCTTTCAGACCAAGGACATTCATACTTAGACCCACTATAAATAACCCGGGCGTCCGGGGCAGTGCCACTTGGAGTATTTGTCACGTGAGCTGGCCGTGCTGTCTTGCCAGACGGTGACCATCTCCCACTCAGGAACATCCTTGAATAATGTTCTTCTCCAAAGAGCTGTCCTCTGGCTAAAATCAAACTGCACCCGGAACCACAAATGAAAAGCTACAAAAACCCAACCTTTTCCGTTTCCTTGTGAAGGTCTGGTTTTTAATCAGATATAGATGAATGTCGGCTACAAGTGAGAGCAGGTTAATTATCTTGGAAAAATTAAGTTATTAAGAAAGATAAAGTGAACAGCAGAGGAGCCAAGTCAAAACCCCAAGAAGTGAGGTGAATTTGCTTTCGGAATCCCAGAAAGCTGAGTCTGAAACACCCACCCACCTTCCACGGTGTGGTCTTGGGCAAATAAATTCCCTATCTCCTCTGCATCTGAGTTTTCCCCAGTGAATCATGAGGAAAATACGTCCAATGCCGTCCTTGTTCTCCCTCGCGGTCACTAATGGAGGGAGACGTACAAGGATCCGTTTCAATAATCCGTCACCAGCATAGATATTCCTAAAATCAGGTCATTTGAGGAGAGTATCCAGTCAAAGAAGAAAAGGTTGGGGTTTCTGGGAGCTACAGGGGCTTCAAGGGCAAGTCCTGTTAACTTTCACTGCTTCTGAATGAGGACACCGACCAGCAAATATTTGCTTCACGTTCGTAAATGGACCAGACCAATAACTGAGGACAAACGGACAAAGACCCCAAGTGCATCTCTACCTACAGCACAGGTGCTCCCTCCCGTCTTGCTTCAGCATCAACGCCCTGCGTCTTCTCTAGTCCCAAACTCCTTATACAACCTTTTCTCCTCCCTTCCTACAATCGACGTTCCTCCCCTCAGCCCTCCACCACCTGAAAATGGGAAGACATTGAACTTGGGTTGATCTAAGTGGTGCAGGGGGCAGGCTTGAGTATTTTCATTAGAAAATATGTACTGAGCACCAAGTATGGGCTGGGCACATCTCTTTTGCTTCTGGAGGCTTATTAGGGTTCCACTAACCGAGGTACTTTGGCTCATACCAAATGGAAAGCCCATTCACCCTTGCCTACGAAAAGAGGGATTTATTTTCAGGAGACAGAAGGAACTCACAGAATTTGCTAAGTTAACAAAAACAAAAAAGCGTCATGAAGGACTGACACTCAACCTAGAAAGCTCTTCGGAAAACCACTCTGTCCTCTCACGCGTGGTGCTGACTCTCCCGGAGCCCGAGTTGACTCATCTCTGCCTCAATCTGTAGTCGTCCTCCATTAACTACTGAATTAACTAACATTCAATTTAATTCAATTAAGGCATTCATTCAGTGTATTTACTGAATAACGGCTGAGTGTCTACAGTGCATCAGGCACTGGGGGATGAATGAGGGCAGTTACAAAACTGGAAAAAGTCACCTGCTGTGGAGGAGTTTCATTGCAGAGGATGGAGACCATCAACACCTAAGTGCAAGAGGCAGCGGGCTGGCGGGTGTGGCACAAGAAACAGATGTTTCCTGTCTGTCCCCAGTTCTTGGCACAGAGCTTCCAAAAGCCTTGGAATTTCCCGAGTGCCTGGATGGAGAGGAGTTTTAGGAGCATCTTCTACTATCCATAGGCAGCTCCTTTCGACCACACCTACACTTATGTAATGAGGTGACTCCTGATGGGTCAGAGGAAGCAACCTTGTGATCAGAGACCCACAGTCCTGTGCTCCATCTCCTCTCTCTCTCCACCTCTGGGCAGGGAGAGGGGCTGGAGATTGAGTTAAATTGCCAACGGCCAATGATTTAATCACCAGTGCCTACATACTGAGTCCTCCCCAGAAGCCCCTGAGTGACAGGGCTTGGGAATTGCAGGACTGGTAAATACTTCAAGGTGCTGGGAGTGTGGCAGGCTCGGAAAGGACACTGAATTTCCACGCAGGTCCTCCCCACCCCCGTTCCTTGTTCTAAGCGTCTCTTCTGTTTGGCTGTTCCTGAGTTACAGCTTTTACACATATCTGGTAAACGCAAGTAAAGTGTTTGTTGAGTTCTGTGAGCTGTTCTAGCAAATTACTGGACCTGAAGAGGGAGTTGTGGGAGCCCCAAATCTGTAATCAGCAGGCAGAAGTGTGGGGAGCCTGGGCGTCCCATCTGCAGTTGGCATCTGCGGTTGGGAAGTCTTGTGGGGTAGAGCCCTTGGCCTGTGCTAATTCTAGGAGTCAGCATCAGAAGTGAAAGGAATTGTTCAATATCCCCCTGGTGTTGGAAAATTGGAGAACCGGTGTGGAAAGGGACATGAAGCCATAAAATGGAGGATAAGGCCAATGGGAGAAGACACGTGCTACTTCAGAGGTCACTCACAGGTCTCTCTGCCAGGAGTGGTTCATCCAGGGGGCCAGATGATAGAAGGGAGCAGGTTGAAGCATATACAGAAAAGAACATTCCAAGTAGACAGGGAGTGCAAAGGTCCTGAGGCCGTGTGGCTGCCTGCCATAATTAAGGAAAAGCAACGCTCTTCATAGAGCAAATGGACAAGCGCGAGAGGAAACCAGAGAAGGAGCCAAAGGCGCAATATGTGAAACTTCAGAGGCCAGAGATGGGCGCTGGAGTTTGTTTGTAATAAGATTTGAGATTTGAGACTTTGAGCAGAGTGGTGGCCTGCTCTTTCCGTCTCAAATGTCGTCTCAACAAAGGAAGCAAGGAAGCAAGCAAGGATGGAAAAAAGCCAGGTAGGAAGCTGTTGTCCTCACCCTGGTGATAATATATGGAGTTTGGACCTACCTGGGTAACAGTAAGAGTACTAAGAACTAAGTCCTAGACACAGTTTGAACATAGAGCTGATAGACTTCACGAAGTAAGTACTAATGAAATATGGGAGTAAGACAGGAGTCAGGATGACTTAAAGTTCATGGTCCAAGCAACCAGAAGAATGGAGGTACCACTGACTGAGAAGGACACACGAGGGGCATACTGGGGGAGCAGCGCCCGGAGTGTGACTGAGATGCCGTGGTCCGACTGCCCGGAGAAGGAAGGACCTGATGCCTTGAGCACTGTCACAAGAGTCTGGCGTTCACCAGAAGCTGCAGGTCAAGAAACATCAGTAGGCAGGCATGTACACCATGAAAGTTGGAACACACTTGATTTTCAAAGGCAAAAGTGTCAAAAGAAAAAAAACCCACCAGGATTCTCTCTCTTAACAATCTGAAGTCGGGTGTTACTAAAAGCCTCTAAGTCAGATTTGCCACAGATAATATGCAATTTCGAATGCATCACATCTCCTTGAAGCCCAAACAAGTATTAATTCAAAGATAAAATCAGACAAATTGGTTATTTCACAGCATAGCGCCAAATTCACAGTTACTGAATACATCATTCACTCTCAAATGAGCTGCTAAGCATCATGTTTAAACAACCCATTTCTCTTTCCTAACGGAATCTCCAGAGGATGGTGTTAAAGACTTCATGATATTTGTTTAAAATACAAGCTAGTTATTTGGAAAAAACTGACGGCAAGTCCTATTTCAACTTCAAACTTAGACCTAAACGAAGAATGTGTTTCTGCCTTTTCGTAGACATTACAGTGGTCTTGTCATCCCTCCTTGCTGCTGGAATGGGCACTGCTAACTTATGTGTCTCTGTAGAGGGGAATAAATCATTCGGTCATTTCCGGATGGTTCTTGATGTTAAAGGGACTAACAATAATGGGATAAAGACTATAATTGATAGGTAAAAGCAAAATAAACGTAATGCTAATTAAACAGTGTTTATGTAGTATCATTTACTCTGGGACAAATGCTGAACATTTAATATCTATTACATCTCTTTTCATCTTCATATAAGACAATGCTGCTCGAATCACCGGAGGGCAATAAACACAGGAAACGAGACACGGTATGCATTACGAGTCCACCAAATCCACACTGAAGTCCTTGGCGTGCTAATTCCTACCTAGGTGTACTTGAACTTGGTAATTAATGCCAATACACCTCCTTTTCCTTCTTTTCCATCAAAACGAATGAGATTATAATTGTACCTGCTACAGAGGGTCACAGAGAACACTCTAAGGTGAGGCACAAAGAGTGTATAGCATGGTACCTGCCAAAAGCAATGACCGTGACTCATTCCCATCAACATCATCATTGTTACCGACCCAACCAGCACCTTCACTATTATCAGTCCTGTAAGGGAAAAAGCTGGTTTCATTCCTGTTTCACCCAGAAGGAGACTAGAGCTCAGAGTTGTTAAATTACCCAAAGCCACACAGCTTGTGAATGTCAAAGAGTCATTCAAAGTCAAGGTGTAGGACTCCAGCATGCACGGAGGTTAGGCTGCTTTGGTATCGCCTGCCGCTAAAATCATGATGCTTCTCATTTGCTTCTGAACTTAAACCTGTAATGGCATTACTTTGTTTCAAGGAACTTCTACAAAATGGCATTTGATCCTTGTAAGAATCCATAGCTATACCCATTATTCAGGTGAAGAAACAGAGACCCAGTTAACCCAAGTGGGCTACTTAACCAAATGCTAATAAAACCTTGACAGGAGACACAGAAGGGGTCAGAACTCAAATCTATCAAACTTAGTGGTTTAATGTTGCACAGCAGGTGGGAATTACGCTAGAATGGAGTCAGCCCTGCAAATTCTTTAGGAATTCTGCAACATACATTTTCAAATTCTCAAACAAACAGAAGAAATTGGAAGAATATTATAAAACAAAAAATAGGAATCCTGATATATCTCGTATTTAAAAGTGAACACATGGCTTTCAGGAAACTCGATAATATGAGGAATTTTGAGCACAGGGGAACAGTTTCTAAAAACAGAACTGCTTCTGGGAAAAACCTGTTTTCAATTCAGTGTTTCAGAATTTAATGCAAAGATGTTAAAGACTTAATTGCTGGTTTAGAAGGGGGTCCCCCTACCCTGTGAATTCTTTGAGGGTAGGAACTAAATCTAACTTCTATGTTTCCCACTCCAGTAAAAAAAATGATCTTTTGTATTGCGATATGGTGACAAAATAAGAAATAAATATTTGGTCTTCATCCCTGTTTCCTAATACAGAGTTCTTAAAACCCTTCTTGAGTGAAAGGGGCGAGGAGCATCTTTTGTTATTTATACTAAGTCCCTCTCAACCTTACCTGAGTTTAGGCTAATGAGATGCCTCAGCTTGGTTTCTCTGCAAGGCACTCTAATCTCTAGGTGATTAGAGTTGGAATTTCAGCCCCATCCCCCCATCTCCAGGGAGGGGAGAGAGGCTGGAGATTGAGAGAGTCACCAATGACCGAAGACTTGACCAATAATTTAACCAACATCTCCCTCCGTCATGGAGCCTCCAGCTTGTGGATACACCCGGGTCCTGGGAGGGCTACACACCCCAAATCCATGGGCACAGAAGTTCCTGGAAACAGGACCCATGGACTTCGCACTATGTACCTTCTCATCTGGGTGTTCATTTATATTCCTTATAATAAACCAGTAACAGAATAAAGTGCTTCCTCGAGTTCCATGAGCTGTGTTAGCAAATCACTAAACCCGAGGAGGGGCCCGTGGGAACCCCCATTTGAAATCCAATCAGACAGAATAGTGGGTAACGTTGGGAACCCATGACTGTGATTGGCATCTCAAGTGGGAGGCAGTCTTGTGTGTGAGCCCTTAACCTGGAGGGTGGGCACAAACTCTGGGTAGTTGGTGTCAGACCGAAATGAATTTTAGGAATCCAGCTGGTGTCCAGAGTGTTGGAGAGCTGGTTGGTGTGCGGAAATCACACAAGCATTTGTCGTCAGAAGTGCTCTGTGAGTAGAAACTGATCATAGTTAGGAAGGAGTAAGTGTCTATTTAGTAACCAAATGAATGAATACCAGTGTTAATTGTTTCATCACTCACTGCTAGGCTAGATCTTGGGGCAGTGTAGACACAGGTCTGGGGTCAAACCATCTGAGTTGGATTCCCCTCTCTATCACACAGAGGGACCTGAGTTTTGCGAGAATAAAGCTCTTAGCACAGGACCCTAGATGGAGAAGACAGAGTTCAGACACCAGAGCACATTCTAACAGACCCAAAGAAGACAAAAGAATGTCCCTAAAGCTACAGTATTTCTAAAGGGTTAAATTTAAATTATTTTCTTCTCTCGCTTATGTCTTCCCATCTGCTCTAAGAGCCTCTTTAAATAAAGCAGGGCTATATATACATACACACATACTGTCTGTCCTATGAGGCAATCATTTCAACAACACTGCTCAGTTCTTTTTAGACTGAATTAGAACCCTAATTTGAATAAAATCAACCCCCACATCATATTCAAATTTGTGAATTTTTTTCTTACAGTAATTAAATATGTATCTGTAGCTGACAATGGGTCCTCCACATGCATATTTAAATATAGCTTCTCTTCCCACTACAACAGGGTTACATAACCAGACACACTTCTGCCCACTTAAGCAGTTACATGCAGGGAAACGAGAAGACGGGAGATGGATTTTGAGATGCTGTCTCTCTTTAGCCTAAGAGTGCACACGACACGCTGCAAGTGAACATTTTACTATTAGACACACCTTTCTTCTCCGTTTCCCCTGTCCACCTTAAGAGTCCGGAGTAACTAGAGCTGGAAAGAGATAGGTTGTGTCAAGGACTGCTGTGAGCTGCTGCATTACCCAACTCCTGCAGCATCGTGGGATTGCATAGAAGCCTTCTCTAGACATCTACGCCACCCCCTGAGAACGCTGGCTCCCCCCCAGCAATCTGACTTCTCTGTAGCACTAGCGCGCGTCTCCGGGTGGCCGGCATCTCCCCAGGAGGCACGGTGTCCATCAGGACCTCCTTCCTTTGGTGGAACCACGGCTCTTTTCGTTGGCAACCAATGTAAGGAATGATTTGTCTACTTGGTAATTAACTTTCCGAAATGGATGAAAAGTAGAGAGAACACAAGCTCAGCACTCAACAGATCTGCATCTGAAGTGACGTTGGTAGGACAGTCCCCCTTAAAAGATATCAAAGTAGGATTTTAGTAATCCACAGCAACAGGATGCAGTGCAGTGGACAAAACGGTACCCGCCCGAGATGTCCACGTCCTAATGTCCAGACCTGTGAAGATGCTGCCTTACATGGCAGAGGTACTCTGTAGACGTGATTAAGACAAGGACTTAAAAAATTTTTTTTCAGTATTTATTTAATCTTGAGAGAGAGAAAAAGAAAGAAAGAGAAAGAGAAAGCAGGAGTGGGGAAGGGGCAGAGAGAGAGGGAGACACAGAACCTGAAGCGGATTCCAGGCTCTGAGCTGTCAGCACAGAGTCCGATGCGGGGCTCGAACCCCCAGACTATCAGATCATGACCTGAGCCGAACTTGGCCACTTAACCAACTGAGCCACCCAGGTGCCCCAAGGTATGGATTTTAATATGGAGAAATTAGCCTGGATTCTCTGGGTGGGCACAATGTAATTAATTACACATTTCCTTAGAAGAGGCAGGCAGGAGGGCAGAGTCACCAAGAGGAGATGTGACAATGGAAACAGAGGTGGGAGAGATGTGCTCTGAGGATGGAGGAAGCGGCCATGGGGCAAGGAGCGCAGGCTGCCTCTAGAATCTGGAAAAGGCAGGGAAACGATTTTCTTGGAAGCATCCAGAAGGAATGCAGCTCTCCTGACCTCTTGTCTTTAGCCGCAAAAGGCTCAATTCAAACTTCTGACCTCTGGAATTGTAGGATAATAAATCTGTGTGTGTGTTTAATTAATTCATCAATTACTTATTTTGAGAAGAGAGGGGAAGAAGGAGAGACAGAGACAGAGAGAATCCCAAGCAGGCTCCATGCCCAGTGTGGAGCCCCAATGTGGGGCTCGACCTCATGATTGCGAGATCATAACTTGAGCCAAAATCAAGAGTTGGCATGTTTAACCGGCTGAGTCACCCAGGTGCCCCATCAATCAGTGGTGTTTTAAGCCACTAAGTTTGCGAAAATGTGTTACAACAACAATAGGAAAGTAATACACAGGTATTTTTTTTAATGTACAACTGTAGATAAGAATTTTTAGATTTAATTTCCACTTCTGGAAATCAAATCCATATAGAACTATTTTGAACACTGAACCAGAATTATGGTAACGTAACAAAATTCTTTCCAATCCTGAAAAATGGATTTATGTATTTGTTCCTCATTTATTTGTACTAGCATAAGACATTTATTTATCCACGCAGTATTTTTTCACTTGTTCAATAGCCCTTATTGAAAGCTCACTCTGAGCTAGGGGAGACTAGAAAGACAAAAATGAAAAGCTTAGTTTCCAATCTAATATAGGAAAAACGTGTTAAAAATTTTAGTATTGTCATAAATAATTTGAGGAAAACATAGATAGGGTGCACAGTATATAAAGAAGATCTTTCCATGTCATTATATATGTATATCATATATGTCATATATATAAATAGTTTTAAAATAAATAATGTATCCATTTCATCTTATAGCTCCTTCATCCTTTTTCAAACTATATAGAATTCCATAGTATGCATAATTAACATCACACAGTTGCTCCTCTGTTAATGCACAGAGATACTGTTCTGAATTTATACCACCATACAAACTATGATGGTGGAGCCATCCTACTGAGTCTCTGGTTGTGCACATATGTTTCTCCTTAGGTAAGTAAATAAAACATCCTGCACAACACTGGATACAAGATATCATTTACATAAAGGGACACACATACCAAATAGCTGTATTTCTAAGGTTACATACATTTATGCATATGCCTAGAAACCGTCTGTAATTACATTATGCAAATTAATAACAATGGTTACCCCTGGTAAGAAATCAAAGGCAAGGGATGATATTGCCAAGGGGACCCCGGCTTTGGCATTTATTTATAATGTTTTAACTTCCCATAATGAGAATGCGCTTTGCATTATTCATGTAAAGCTAATAATAAAATAGTGCACAGCGTATGCTCCTGAAGCAGAGCGAGGAAGCGGCATCAATGGGCAGAAATTGAGGAAGAGTCAGTCAGACACGGAAAAGAGCAGGATGGGTGGGCATGGCGTGGGGCTTCACAGGAACACAAGACAAAATTCAGAAAAGACCGGAATCTCTGGCTAATGATTCACCCAGTGCAGAGACTCCAGGGAACATTTCGAGAAAGAACAAGGTCACTGTCTCTGCAAGCTTAGCCGGCAGCCGGCTTTCCCTTCGTCTACAGCAAACCCAAAACCATCGTGGAGCAGGCCAGCCCTCTCGTCAACTATCGACTTATTTTCCCTCCCCTAAAATACACTTCTTTCAAAGTTGAGTGCCCTTGCACTTCTAGAAGAGTGAGATTTACGAACGTGGGCAGGAATGTTCTAGGGGCACAGTCTCTGCTCCCTGCGTTCATCAGACTGTGTGGGGTCCACATTCCTGGCTCAGGGGTAGCAACGAAGAAACATTTTGTGACTGGTTCCGGGCTAGGTTAACTGCATCGCACAGCATGAATGGTGCCCTTCACTTAACCTGCATTTGTCCTCCGTCTTCTTCCTTACAGGTCAAAGGGCGTTACAAGAGAGGGAGAGAGGGAAAACGCCCTGTCCTGGGCCAGCGGACGGCGCGTGGAGACTTCTGCAGGTTCACAAAACCCCCGTGACCCCCACACCACTCTGCCAAGTCCAGAGTTTCCGCCACCGCCAAGTGCAGTTATAAATCCGCACTCAGTGCTCAGTAAAAACTGGTGATGGAACCAAGCACGCTTCACCATGATTGGTGCTTTACCATCTCCCACCGGGTTAAAGGAAGCAGAATTAAGACAAGAAGTCAGTTATGAAATCACTTACAACTAACCCAGATCTCAGAGCCCGAAGTCAGGCAAACGGAACACTCAGAGTTCCCACACTGTTTGTTATGAACTGAATTGTGTCTCCATCCCGGCCCCGCCCCCCCCCAAGTTCATGTGTTGAAGCCTCAGCCCCCAAGGTGACTGTATTTGGAAATAAGGCCTTTAAGGTGGTGATAAAGGTTCAATGAGGTCATAAGGGTGGAACCCTAATCCTACAGAACTGATGTCCTGGGGTGCTTGGGTGGCTCAGTAGGTTAAGCGTCCAACTTCAGCTCAGGTTATGACCCTGTGGTTCCTGAGTTCGAGCCCTGCATGGGGCTCTGTGCTGACAGCTCAGTGCCTGGAGCCTGGAGCCTGCTTCAGATTCTGTGTCTCCCTCGCTTTCTGCCCCTCCCCCGCTCATTCTCTCTCTCTCTCTCTCTCTCTCTCTCTCTCTCTCTCTCTCTCTCTCTCAAAAATGAATAAACATTAAAAAAATTTTTTTAAAGAACTAATGGCTTTATAAGATGAAGAAGAGACAGGGGAGCTCTCTCTCTCTCCCCCTGCATAGAGGAAGAGCCAGGTAAGGACAGCTGTCTACAAGCAAGAAAGAAATGCCTCCCCAAATAACAATCGTTTTGGTACGCTGCTCTTGGACCTCCAGCTTCTACAACTGTGAGATAATGAATTTCTATTGTTTAAGCTCTCCCACTCCACCCCCGTTTATGGTATCTATTATGGTGGCTCACGCAGACTAATACACTTTTTGGGAAAAAAAGGAAGGACAGAAAGAAGGTGGGAAGGAATGAAGAAAGGAGGGAAGGAAAGAAGGAGAGAGAGAGGGGAGGAAGGAGGCAGGGAGGGGAGGAGCGGGGAGGGGAAAAGAGTGGAGGGGGGGAGGGGAGGGGAGAGGAAGGGAGGGAGGCGAGGGAAGGGAGAAGGACAGATGGAGAGAAAAAGGAAGAAGCAACATTTTCATAATTCCACTCCCTATGACACACTTCACTCAAACTACTCCGCATAAACGAAGATAAAGAAGATGATTTCCTTGAACTTGCTCCTAATTAACACAGGCAGCAACCTAGTGTCCTACGTTTGCTCTAGTATCAGTTTTCTGTGACCTCAAGCCCCAAAGAGACACCTTATTGTCCCTCATTGCCCCACAAACCCTGTCTCCTGCTACTCCCCGGACTTGCCAATTCTGCAGGCACAAAAAAAAAAAGGGCCAACTTCTCTCGCACAGCTAGTGAAGTTGTGGTTACTAGGCAACCCTCCGTACAGTTTAAAATAACTTGAGGTGCTTCGGCAAAAGGAAAGAGAATATTTAAGACCCCGTTCAACTTCAAATTCTTAAAGCATACCCGAATCGAAGCAAGTAAGAGATCTACTGCCATTTCTGGAATCCTTAGAATTCCTCTGCCTTCTGAAAACCGGAAACCGACCGCGGACTCCTAAAAACTCTCGGCATCTTTTGACAAGTGGAAAAGGCAGATGCTCAAGCTCAATGCAGCACTGGATTGAGGAGGGCTTTGCAGAAAAATTCAGAATAATGAGAGAAGACGAAAATGTCAGGTTGGCATCCGTCAAGCTGGAAGACGTGACGTCCCCTGGGGAAACTTCTTTTCTGTATTTCCAAAAGGAGCTCGGTATTCAAAGCAGGTGTCCGTTAGCCGGAGCAGTTATGGCACATGGGGGGCAAAAGACCCTCTCAGGTAATCAGAATCCAAAATCACTCAGGGCTCGGCGGTCCTTCCCTTCCACCCAGCAAGGAACAGTGAGTATGAAAAAGGTGGGTGCAGCCAGTGAACCCCTTCTGACAAAGGGAGTCACAGCCTCACAATTCCAGACAGAAGGTCCTTCCAAAGCCATCAAGCCACACAAACAAATTCCTAGGGCGCCTGGGTAGCTCGGGCGGTTAAGTGTCCAGCTTCAGCTCAGGTCGTGATCTCACGGTTCGTGGGTTCAAGCCCCGCGTCAGGCTCTGCGCTGACAACTCAGAGCCTGGAACCTGCTTCGGATTCTGTATCTCTCTCTCTCTCTCTGACCCTCCCCTGCTCACACTCTCTGTCTCTCAAAAATAAATAAGAAAAAAAAAATGAAAACAAATTCCTCTGATAACCTGCTTATTTTTTAAAAACCTTTACCAAATAAGGGTTCACAGCCTTTTCTCGTGTTTTATCTAAAACACAGGCACTCCCAGTACCCAGGAAATTTTTCTCACATTCATTCATAATTATTCTCCTTCAAAATGGATCCATTTTTTTGTACTCTCTTCTAGAAAATAAAGGATAATGAGTCAACATCAACTATTTAAAATTCCTTCGTATTAATTAGCCAATTCCCAGCCCACTCTTCTGACTTGAATAATCTCCGTGTCTTTTATCTTCCTTTGAAAGTCCTATTCTCTGGTCCTTTAAAAAAATTTTTTTTAATGTTTATTCATTTTTGAGAGAGACAGAGCATTAGAAAGGGAGGTGCAGAGCCAGAGGAAGACCTGAGCCTTCCTCTTCAGATTCTGTACCAGAAGCAGGCTCCAGGCTCTGGACTGTCAGCACGGAGTCTCTGGCCCTTCGGTGACTCACTTCTGAATGACCTTCAACCTGGCCCCACTCTGCTAAAGGAGTAAGTGGAATGAATCAATGATCTGCAGTGACACAATGGCAGCCAGCAAATGGGTGTGGAGAATTTTTTTGCTCACAGAGCACTTAAAAAAAAAAAAGAAAAGAAGAAGAACTAATATTTTATAATCAAGTTTCACATAAAATTGAAATTCCAATTTTTCTTATAAAATCGGAAGAGCTGAGAAAACTAGAGCACAGATGATGAGCGGTTTTAAATCTGGGACAAAGGAATTTTGATTTCCAGACTCTTCTGAAATTAAGTATAGTTATGAACATTTCCTAAAAGGTGGGGTTTCTACTGATTTATTTAGCTTGTATTTCATTCAATTTTACCCACCCGTGTAACCAGGGGCCCACCCTAAAAAGCCAACTTTTGCTTAAGACCAGAAGCTTCGTGGGGCACCCAGGTGGCTCAGTGGGTTAAGCGTCTGACTCCACCTCAGGTCATGATCTCGTGGTTCTTGAGTTCGAGTCCCGCTTTGGGCTCTGTGCTGACAGCTCAGAGTCTGGAGCCTGCTTCGGATTCTGTATCTCCCTCTCTCTCTCCGCTCCTCCCCTGCCTGCGATCTTTCTCTCACTTCAATCTCAAAAATAAATAAACATTAAACACTTTAAGAAAAAAAAAGGAGCCAGAAGTTTTGCTGTGGAGAAGACCCTTGTTCACACAACCCCACTCAAGGGCAAGTTACTCACAATCTCTAGGCTCAGTTCCCACTTTTGTGAAACAGGGACACTGCTGCGATTATCATTAACTATGTGGTCTCAGTAAGAATTCAATGAAATAACGGGCACCTGGGGGGCTTGGTCAGTTAAGCATCCAGCTCAGGTCATGTTCGAGTCCTGCGTCAGGCTCTGTGCTGACAGCTCAGAGCCTGGAGCCTGCTTCGGATTCTGTGTCTCCCTCTCTCTCTGCCCCACCCTCCTGCTCGCTCTCTGTCTCTGTCTCTCTCAAAAATAAACACTTAAAAATTTTTTTTAGACTGTGTACTTTGAAATAGTAAAGCAAAGTGCAGGATTTCAATACGAAAGACTACTCTTAGAAATACCACACTTCTGGAGCACCTGGGTGGCTCAGCCAGTTAAGCGTCTTGACTCTTGATTTTGGCTCAGGTCATGATCTCACGTTGGTGAGATGGAGCCCTGCATCAGGCTCTGCGCTGGGGCATGAAGCCGACTTAGGATTCTCTGTCTCTCCCACTCTCTCTGCCCCTTCCTGCTCACGTGTGTGCTCTCTCTCTCTCTCTCTCTCTAAAAAAAAAGCCATGCTTTCTTTCTCATCAAACCACTTTTATACCCTCACCGTCCCAAAGGTAAAGAATCGATGAGCCTATACCTAAACTATTGGCTGCTTTTACCACTGTTGTTAAGTAAACAGGGTATAAATGGCAGAATCAGCTTCCCAAGTTGACCTAAATAAAGACGAAATTCACAATCCATATTCCTTACAAAGTGTGACCGTCCCAGTGAATCCCTTCCTTAGCATTTCTGCTAATCACCATTGAATGTCATGGTGGCCTGAGGATAAATGATGCGCCACAATATCCAGGGGACCCACAGAAAATACACAATGCGGCACTGCAGTTGGCTCTTTTCCCCAGAGGATGCTAAACCTTTCTTTTTTTTTCCCTTCATTTTCTGATTGAGCAAATAATGTGCAGAAAGAAATGTTTCAGGGAACAGAGGGAGAAAAGGTAAGGCCGCAGGATTCTCTGAAGATTCACCGATGAGCGCGCTCACGATGTATCTCTTTTGTCTAGAGGATTTCTACTGGTTCCATCACTTGGCATCTATCTGCTCCCACTGGCAAACAGCACTCAGTCCCCGGTGAAATCCCCTCTGCTCTCGTGGGCTGTCTGAGGTAGACGGCGCTCAGGTTCAAGGGAGGAGCCTGGGTAGATAGGCACCTCTTCTCCCCCGGCACCTGAGCCACATGACTGGTTCAGGGACAGATTTGTATGACTAATTCTGGCCAGCAAGTGCCAGCCTTGGGATGTTGCTTCAGCTGTTAGGAGAGAAACAGATTCTCTCCCCCTGGATGAGAATCTGAAAGGATACGAGCGTTGGAATTACCACGGCCATCTTGCAACCTCAGGAAGAATCACTGCTCCTCAGTGTCCTCTCCTCCAGGGACAAGCCACCCCTCCAGCTAGAGGCACCCTGGCCTTTTAATGTTATGAGTCCACTCCTTCCTTCCAATCAGATTTTCTGCCTCTCTGCATCGTAACTAATAAAAACTCCAGCTATGACCCTTCACCTAGTGTTGGTCACCAGTCGATCAAGACAAAGACAGGGGCGCCTGGGTGGCTCAGTCGGTTGAGCATCCGGCTTCAGCTCAGGTCACCATCTCACATTTCGTGGGTTCCAGCCCCACCTCAGGCTCTGTGCTGACAGCTCAGAGCCTGGAGCCTGCTTCGGATTCTGTGTCTCCCTCTCTCTCTCCCCCTCCCCGCTCATGCTCTGTCTCTCTCTGTCTCAAAAATAAATAAAACATTAAAAAAAAAAGACAAAGACAAAGGCTGCAGAATGCCCCCAGGGAACTACGGATAACGCACCAGAGTACCGGAAACTCTTTCTTTTTTCTTAAGTGACCAGCTACCTGGCGCCTTTTCTACCCCACTTTCTTTGGCTTCATCTTCTGGTAAAACCAGAGGAAATCATTGGTTGTGTGAGCATGAGCGAAACAAGCTGCTTCACCTCCCTACGCCCAAACGTTCTTATTAGCAAAGCAAACAACTTTTACTGAGCACCTACTATGCACCGGGCACTACAGTATCCTGCTGCATATACAGCAGTTCTAGGGCCCTTACTTTTGTGATCCTCCTTTTAAAGACGGGGAACCGTGTCCCTCCAGGGGTTAGGCCAGTCCCACAGGGTCACATCATGAAGACGTGGTCAACACGGCATTCAGACCCAGGACAAGCACACTCATCCATGAAAGTTATGCTGCATCCAGGGTGCCTGAGGGGCTCAGCTGGTTGAACATCTGACTTCGGCTCAGGTCAAGATCTCACACTCCGTGGGTTCGAGTCCCGAGTCGGGCTCTGTGCTGACAGCTTGGAGCCTGGAGCCTGTTTCAGATTCTGTGTCTCCCTCGCTCTGCCCCTCCCCCACTCCTGCTCGCGCGCGCACGCGCGTGCACGCTCTCTCTCTCTCTCTCTCTTAAAATACTAAACATTAAAAAAATTTTTAATTATGCTGCGTAGCTCACAAAGTCATGGTAAAGCTTCATAAAGAAGTATATGGGAAAGCTTAGCTTAGCCCTGGGCACACAGAGAATATCCAATACACGGCAGCTCTTACTGTCACCGCTGTCGTTGTAACCGGGGAAGTCTGGTGGCCCCGGCTGTCCTCACATACAAATGCTATTTTGTATTGTCCCCTGCAGCCCACGGGCATGCAGTGTTGACCAAGCCAGTCCTGCCGAGCCGTCTGGCTCCTTCCCATTCTGATGCGTTGCTCTTTGGACTCCAGAAGCCCAGGAGTGGGATCACGTGGACGCGCTGGTAGGCAGGGTGTGCTCCCAATGGCCAAGCAGGGGGAGTCACTCCGGCCCGTGAGCCCACGAAGCCAGGCACCCTTCCGACCCAGCCCAACCTGGGGCAATGTACGTGAACTCGGGCGTGGCAGCAGAGGGAAGGGTAACAGGCTCCTGGCAGGTCAGGAAGCAGAAATGTTCCGTCTCAAACTAGGCCACGGGATCCCGTGCCGAATCCACGTAGGAATCCTGCGTCATGGTTCGCTCAGCATTCTAACTAGACTGTCCCTTTTCCCAATTAGTCATTGTTCCAAAGTGATTTTCTGAGTATACATCTCTGGCCGTGGTTTAGAGAGATGAGCAACAAAAGACCTCTCTTAACCATGACTAGGAAGTTTAACATGAAAAGATTTATTCTCTCTTTTGAGGAAGAAGCTAAAAATCATGCAACTACAAAGTATAGAATAGACTGTTCTAAATGTTATGATATTTCCAGTGCATACGTCTTAGGATTAAGTATAAAGTATAATGGTTAATTACTGAGGATTTGTGGATAGAGAAACATCTGCCTCCACCATCACTCTGCCTAATCAAGGACGGGAGGAAAGAGAACCCACAGCGGAGACAGTGTTTCGGCTTTTGTTTCTTACGCAGCACCGTTTTTTTTTTTTTTTTTTTCAGGACATCGCGTGTTAACAAACAAACAGTGCAAAGAAAAGGAAATGTAAATTGGTATTTTTAAAAGTGTCCGTAACTCTCGCTGAAAGTTCCCAGTGGACATTTCTAAGTCTCCAGTATAAGTGGATGGGTTTTACTGGATCAGCCCTGAGGCAGGGTTTTTCTCCTGGAGCCCTGGAGGAGGGAGTCAGGGTGCGCCGGTATCCAGGCTATCCTGGAATGAAATCTCTCCGTGATCAAAACTACAGTCTTTGCCAGCATGAGTTTCCCCACTTGTAGAATTTAGACAAGTGGTGAAGAGGCAAAGGAGAATATTCTAGTCCGAAATAAACAAGCTTGTCATCACCTTGTCTTAAGCCTTTCCATTTGCTCTTGCTCCAAGACAAATAATACGGGAACATGAATGTAAAGAGCTTACCTGTCTAGCTCCCAGCCGGCCAGTGGCCTCCCTTCACACACGGAAATATGTCAAGATCCTGCCCAGAGAGCGTAAGCCCTTCGTGAGCCAGCCCCTTGCAGCGCTCTGCAGAAGCAGCCCTGAACACCTCCTCGCCATCGCACCACTGCCCACCCACCCCCCGGTAACACTCTTCCCCCCAGAACCGAGGTGCCGCCATTCCCCACGTGGGTCACGCTTTGTGATGGCTTCAGACCTTCACCTGAATTCCCTCTGCCCACAACGCTCATTTCCTAAACAGGGTGCAGCGATGTGAAGGGAACAATAGTAAAAACGTGTACGTGCTTCTGTGTGGGGGTCTGGAATAGTCCATAAAACGGGCTTTACTAAAATATAACAACGTAATGTATGGATTGACCGTAGAGCCCAAGTATAACGTGTAATTAAGTATAAAGATGTTAGGAGTTACTTTTTCTTAATTGAATGAATTATGTAGTCGAAAGCATTTGAAGCCTGTGAGTCTAACACAGGCTCTGTGTCCCACAATCCTATCGCAACCCAAGTGCACCCGGAGAAGCCCTCTTAGGACAGCCTTCCTCCAAGCCGACCTTGGCATTCCAAAGCTGGACTAGATGTATCTCCAATGACCTGCGGCTCCCATTCTGGTCTCTCCCCTCCCTCTCACCTCCCAGCAGCCAGGGACAGCTCCATCACTTCACTTCCTACACAGATCCTTCCATTGACGGATTCTCAACACACTCCTCACGATGGACTCTAAGTCCTGCAAGAATTGGCCCCGTGTAGATCCTCAACCTCACATAACTGTTCCCTTTGTCCTCTGAGCGCCGACCCCACTGTCCTTACTGAGCTGTTCTCTTAGTTACCACAGGAAGCCCATTTTTTGTCCTAGGGCTCTTTGCCTTATTCTGTCTTCTACACAGGGGGCTTTTCCCAATCCCAAAGCTTTGCCGAGCCGGGTCCTTTTTGTCATAGGACTCAGCTTTCCATGAACACCCAATCTAAAGCAGACACCCACTCACTGTAGCCTGTCCAATATGGCAGCTAGGAGCCGAGTATAGTTTTCAAGCACTTGAGATATGACGAGACCAAACAAAATGGGCTGTAATAACGAAAATTTCAGATTTTGAAGACTTAGTAGAAAAAATAATATAAAATATCTCATTAATAATTTTTATGTTTGTTATATATCCAACTGACAGTTTTGGATATATTGGATTAAATAAAATCTATTATTAAAGTTAATTTCACCTGTTGCCTTTTATCTTGTTAACGTGCCATCTAGAAAATCTAAAGTTGCATATACACAGCTCACACTACCCTCCCATTGGACAGTGAGCTCAAGAATGTATTTAATTTTTGGGGCGCCTGGGTGGCTTAGTCATTTAAGCATCCGGCTTCAGCTCAGGTCATGATCTCACGGTTCATGGGTTCGAGCCCCACATCCGACTCTGTGCTGACAGCTCAGAGCCTGGAGCCTGCTTCCGGTTCTGTGTCTCCCTCTCTCTCTGACCCTCCCCTGCTAACGCCATCTCTGCCTCTCAAAAATAAATAAAATACATTAAAAAAAGAATATACTTAATTTTTCACATAATTCTTAGCTCCACCTACTGTTTTCATTCATTTCCCATGCGTTCCCTCCCCTGTGCCCTAGGATCTCCTGCTTACACTACCCCATCCATGCCATCCACACTCCTGGCACACAGCAGACACACAAGCATTTCAGAACAAATGAGTGATTTTACAGCATCGCTTATTACCAAGCTAATATGACTGAGCACTTAGATGCATTATAAAAAGAAAGTGAATGTCTCTACTTTCCAGATGAGGACAGAGATATAGAAAGACAGGGATACAGAAAGACTAAGGAAGCTGTAAATCACCAGTTTCCTAGAAATCATGGCTTGGCCCCAGGCAGAGTCTGCGATTCCTTCAAAGCAGCGCTGCCCCACACGGGGATCTCATATCTAATTCCTGAGGATTTAGGTATCTGTCTTCCCACCAGCACTAGGAAGACACGACAGGAATTCATCCACTGTTATTTCTCTAGTGCTGACAGACTATATGTGTATATGTCTGTATATACGTATGTGCATATATATAAATGTATAAATGTTTATATGTATATATACACACACACTGAATTCTCAGTAATACCATGAGTCACGGCAACAGTAACAGTGAGCATTTACTATTTCTAGGTGGCAGGCATTGTTCTAAGCATTCCCACCTGGAGGCCTAACAGTCCTCTCAAAATTAACATGCTCGATTCTGAAGTCTTAATCGTTGCTCCCAAGCCCGCTGTGACTCCATTTCCCCACATTTCAGTTAATAATAATCTCACTCGCCCAGCTGACCAAGTCAAGATATTGAAGGCAGCCCTGGATTTCTTTCTTCTTTCCCAGGGCATTTCGAACCTGCTCGGAACTCATCCTGCTGTTATTTTTACAACATACCCAGAACCTGGCGACTCCTCACCGCGTCCGCGTCCCCAGCGGCGACCATGGTCCAAGCTGCCCCCAGCACAGCGATCGCTGCCATATGACCTCCCAGCTCTGGCCTGTGGCGTCTGCAGGCCGCCCCGGTGATGCTTCTGAGATGTCATGCAAAGCACACGCCGTTCCCCAGTTCACTCCCCAGACCGTTCAATGGCTTCCCTCTTGCTCGGGACAAAATGCAACGTCCTTGCGGCGCATGCCCTGGCCAGGGACAGCCTACCCGGGCAGATGGCATCCTCCACTCCTCTCCCACCGCTCGCTCCCCTCGGCTACGCTGGCCGCCCTGCTGGCCCTCCAGCACTCCTCCTTGCCTGTCCACACATCTCCACTCCCCTCCTCCCTCACGGAACTCACGAAATGGCGTATGTATCCCTTTTCAAAAATGTCCATTTTAATCCAGCTGGTTACCATGCATCCATCAATGGACACTGGGCAGCTTCCATAATTTGGTTCTAGTAAATAATGCTGCTAAAAACACGGGGGTGCATGTCTTTATTTGAATTAGTGTTTTTTGTATTCTTTGGGTAAATACCCAGTACTGTAATTACTAGGTCATAGAGTAGTTCTGTTTTAAACTTTTTTTTCAACGTTTTTTATTTATTTTTGAGAGAGAGAGAGAGAGAGACAGCACAAGCAGGGGAGGGTCAGAGAGAGAGGGAGGTTCCAGTCTCTGAGCTAGTGGACAGCACAGAGCCTGACGCAGGCCTCGAACCCACGAACCGCGAGATCATGACCTGAGCCGAAGCCGGACACTCAACCGACTGAGCCATCCAGGCGCCCCTGTTTTAGACTTTTTGAGGAACCTCTACACTGTTCTCCACAGCAGCTGCACCAGTCACGTTCCCAACAACAGTGCACGAGGGTTCCTTTTCCTTCACGTCCTCACGACACCTGTTGGCACCTGTGTTGTTGACATTAGCCATTCTGACAGGTGTGAGGTGATGTCTTATCATAGTTTTGATTTGCATTTCCCAGACAGTAACTGATGATGGACATCTTTTCTTTTTTTTTTTTTAATGTTTATTTATTTTCAAAAGACAGAGACAGAACATGAGTGAGGTAGGAGCAGAGAGAAAGGATGACAGAATCTGAAGCAGGCTCCAGGCTCCTAACTGTCAGCACAGAGCCCGACACGGGGCTTGAACTCACAAACCGTGAGATCATGACCTGAGCCGAAGTCCGATGCCTAACCAACTGAGCCGCCCAGGCCCCCCGATGGACATCTTTCTGTTGGTCTGTTGGCCATCTGTATATCTTCTTCGGAGAAATGTCTGTTCATGTCTTCTGCCCATTTTTAATTAGATTATGTGTTTTTGGGGTGTTGATTTTTATAAGTTCTTTATATAGTTTGGATACTAACCCTGAATCGATATGTCATTTGCAAATATCTTCTCCCATTCAGTAAGCCAAACACGTACTGAGGACTATAGGTATGACTTAGTTTTATTACTTACCTTGGGATGCTCAGCCCATCCCTTTTACTAGTGAACGGATGGATGATTGCGAAGCAAACAGAAAGTCAGCTTCCTCTGTGGCATGCTGGGGGAGTTCTAGTCTGAAAAACTGGTCTCTGTCCCCCCAGACATTGCTGACAATGGTGTAAATTGGTGTGGCCCTTTGGGAAGCTAATTCTCAATGCGTATCAAGGGTCATAAAATTACACAAACTTTTTAGCCTCCTAATCACCTCCGTTGCAAGGAAACAATTCAAAACATGGTCCAAATTATTATAAGCCTGAGTGTTATTTGAATTGGAAACAATTTAACTGTTTTAACCAGCAAGTAAATTAGGTACCTACTCAGTGGAGGATCACGGACTTCAAAATCACAGTTTTAAAGATTGTGTAACTGTCTGGAAAATATTTACAATATGACACCATCCATTTTAGAATATACACAGTATGTGACATGTAAATATGTAATAGTTGTAAGGATGTGAAATTCTAGATGGGTGGGAGGGAAATGGTAAGTATATGAAATAAAATAATAAGTTTAGTTTGGGGTATAAGGCTCATATTATTTTATTACAAGGGAGAATATTGGAAAACCCAGGAAAACAATAATGATAAAAAGAGGAAAAACCTTTTATTGACACTGATGTGGTCCTTCTTATTTTCTCTGTGTCCAGCGTTCAAATTTAGTTATCTATATTGAATGAGATGATCTTGGTCACTAAAATTCTTCTAAAGATTCTGTTTATGGGACCTAGTCTATCTCAGAGTTCTATTTTCTTAGAGGAATAACTAAACTCACAAAGATGCTCAATCACCCCAGCTCTACGGTCTCTCCATTGTTTTGTGAGCCAGTCATATGACATTCACTTTGTCACACAACTTTGGTTTTTACTCACATCTAGTGTTTAGTTCTTTTCCTCATTAGCAACTTTGACGTTTCTTCTTATTTTTAGAGAATCAGGTAAACAAAACAGGTCAAGGAAATATCTTTAAAAGGCAATCCTACAGTAGTATTTCAAAGTATTCAACTTAGTCCTCTTATGGATAAGAAAATTACGAGGACTGGGCGTAGACACCTGCATTAGTATAACAGAGCTTCAGCAGAGAAAGCCACGGGTCTGAAATTCTTGCCCCCTTGGTTCCTAGACCGAGCAATCTGGAGTAGATTAGGATTCGCTCTAAGCCCAACTCCTTCAGCTGTAAACGGAGGACAATGATAATATGGTTCGTAAGGTGCTGAGACTGAATCCCAACCTAAGGGAGCATGACCCTCTCCTTCCTGCTGTGTATTATAGTCCTAAACAAAATACGTCGGTTACACTCTTCATACAGACCTTTGGGACCAAGGCTCTAAAATAGTTCATGTAATTTTGACACATAAAAGCAAACATCAACACTTGCAAAGTAACACAGAAAACCAGAAATGAACAAACCATCAAGGTATAACAATACAACTGAACAACAATCAAATCGGCTTGATTTGAAAATCCGACCCAGTGGCGCCTGGGTGGTGCAGTCGGTTAAGCATCCGGCTTCAGCTCAGGTCATGATCTCACGGTTCGTGGGTTCAAGCCCCGCATCGGGCTCTGTGCTGACAGCTCAGAGCCTGAAGCTGCTTTGGATTCTGTGTCTCCCTCTCTCTCTGACCCTCCCCTGATCACACTGTCTCTCTCTGTCTCTCAAAAATAAATAAAAAGCATTAAAAATTTTTTTTAAATAAAAAGAAAATCTGACCCAACCTCCTTTTCCCATTTTCTCAATCTGACCGCCGTCTCTGACTCCCAAATCTGCCCTATTGAAATACTGCAGCGTAAGAACCCAGATCCCATCTTTCTGTCTTGACAGACTGGAGCTGCTGTTGGTCCCCCGATAAAATGATGCGTAAAAAGACCATTTAACCCTCTAATTTATGACAGGGAGCGAGATGTTGCTGAAACTCTGAGCTATCCGTGCTGTTGATTAAAACAACATTCATAATGATCACTAAAGGAAAATGTATTTCATTCTAATTCAGAAGACGTCTTGTCTTAGAATGTTCCTGATGAAGCCGTAGTAACTATGCTAAGGGGCAGGAAGGGGTCTCACCTCGCCAGCTCTCCTTCAAAGGAAAACGCACAGTGAAAGTGACAAATGAATGGCTTTACATAGGGACGAACACGATCCGTTGCTGTCGGCTACATAAGCGGAAAGGTCAAGGCCATTACTGAGTGATGTCTTTTAGGACAACACAATATACGAGTATATGCCCTTATAGAGAGAATGGATATTTGATATATTTTTAAATAAAATGAACTCAGTAAAAGTCTCATCTCCCAACGAACATTGTCTCTCATCAATTAGGGTCAGAACATTCGGTTTTGCTTACTGCAAAATGTATGGATGTGCATTATAAAAATACGTAAACAGGAGGACCTGGGCATCTCAGTCAGTGAAGCGTCCAACTTTGACTACAGTCATGAACTCAAGGTTCGTGGGCTTGAGCTCTGCATCAGGCTCGGTGCCAACAGCTCAGAGCCTGGAGCCTGCTTCAGATTCTGTGTCTCTCCCTCTCTCTCTGACCCTCCCCCACTCATGTTCTGTCTCTCTCTCAAAAGTAAATAAACATTAAAAAAAGTTGAGGGGCGCCTGGGTGACTCAGTCAGTTAAGCGGCCGACGTCAGCTCAAGTCATGATCTCACAGTTCGTGAGTTCGAGTCCGCGTCAGGCTCTGTGCTGACAACTCAGAGCCTGGAGCCTGTTTCAGATTCTGTGTCTCCCCCCTCTCTCTGACCCTCCCCCCCTCACACTTTGTGTGTCTTTTTCTCTCAAAACTAAACGTTAAAAACTGAAAAAAAAATTTTAATAAAAAATACATAAACAGCTAAATAGATGAAGAAACTGAAAAGCCAAGAAGTAAAAAGCGGATGACCACCCACCCCACCTTACCTCCACCAGCCCCACTTCTTAGCGGAAAGCACATTGATTTTATAAAAGTTACTACCAGAAACCATTCCTTTCTTCATTGTGCTATGCCCACACAGAGATATATTATGTGCACACACAATATTCCTCTTTTAACTGCCATTTGTTTTTTTTCATATGCCACAATATATCAGGACAATTTTCCAAAAGATGTAACAATGGATTTAAGTAGAATAGAGCAAATTAAAGGCTCCAAATTTTCAGTTGGCGACTTTTCACCTTACAACTATTACACTACCTTCCAACTGTCCATTCCTCCCTTTGAGAGATGTCCTTTACCAACCCCTTAATTACACAATCTTACACCTGAATCATAAGAGTTCGGAAATGGATACTCAAAGAGTGAAACACCGGCGTGTTCTTCAAACACAAGACTACTAAAATTGACACTTTAAATGGACCACGATTTTAGCCTCGGTAATTCCACAGAGCAGTTTCTCCATATTTTGGGGGTATGGTGTTCATTTGTTGATTCATTAAGGACCCGCGATGTTCCTGGCTGACTGTTTGGCTTAAGAATCCACATGAACAACCAGCCAGAGTCTCCAACTTCAGAATCTGCTCTTCAAAGGAATCTACAAGCCACAAAATGCACTTCATCGATTATTTTATGTAATTTTCACACACCCTTATGAGACAGGAACTGTAATTACTGACACCATTTAACTGAGAAAACAAATTAAGAGGGATTAAGTATCCTGTCCAAAATCAAAGTAAGTCAGTGGCCTAGAAAGATCTGTCTGCCACCCGGCTCCGAGGTTCATGCCCTTAGCCCCCCAGGTTGGAGACTTCACAGCTGAAGTCAGCTGAGGGGCCAGAGTCAGACTTTGGTGAAGTCATTAAATCTCTCCGGCCTCACTTTCCCCATCTTTAAATATAGGGATCAGACAAATCAACATAAAATCTCTTTTACATTGAATATCTCTTTATTTCAGCCCTTTTCTCTACCCTCTGGTTTCAAAACTTGAATATGTTATTCTTTTTATATGTTATCCTTAAATTTACTATAATCCTCACTTGCATGCCCCTCTAGGTCAGAGAGGATCGTAAGAAAGGTTTTTTAATAACCCTTACATTCTCCTTGTTAGTCATTTTTCCAACTAAGATGCCAATGCCTTATTCAGTTTGAATCTTTGGAAGATGAAATGAAAAACTGCTAATTTTCAGAACCATGTGCCTACTGCCTGTCTGAAATCACACATCCAAATTCCCTGGAATGCATGACCCCAACCTGCGGGAAGCTGACCCGCTCTTTGAGTTAATATCAGAGCTATTAGTCTAACAAAAGAATTTTTCATTCTGGAAATATTCAACTTCATCTATCTCTGAAAAATAAGCTTCAAAGTTAAACACCAGTAAAATGTCCAATCTTCTTCACACGCTTTATCCTGCACCCATCTCTCTCAAGTGGATTTAACTTTAGAAATTTATTTCTGTATGATAAAGAACTTTTTCAGCCCCATGTGTAAAACTGTCAATCTCATTAAAAGGTAGCCCAGCAGCCCGGGGAAATGTACTTCTTTCTAAATCTTTAATCAATCTTGAAACATCTGCCAGACAGCGTATCTTCTGTAACTCCCACTATTTTACAAATATTCCCCGGAAATTCACAGTTGCCCGCTGAAACTGACAGTTATGGAAAAAGAAATCAAACTGTCTCCTATAGATGAGCAGCCTACCTGATGACCAAACACCCTGTTCAGGAATGAAGTAGAACCAAATAGAGAGACAAAAGCTTTCCTTTTCCCTCTGCCCACAAGCTATACCCAGAACTCTCCTTTTACGATGGTGTAAGCGGGTACACGGGACAAGGAACTATAATCAGGCCTTTTGGGCAAGAAAAGCTAAAGGCATTTGCATATTAATCTTGCCTACTTTTTATAGGGAGCTGCTTCCTTCCAAAAAAAAAAAAGTTGATACTAATAATTTATGGAGTCTAGATTCAACGTAATAAAAAGGTTAAGGTATTTTCTTAACTCATTCCCTAGATGATTCTACTGAAGAGACTGGAGCATTTTAACAACCTAATAAAGGAAATAAGCCACCAAACTTTTATGGAAATGAAATCAACGAACCATTTTAGTTTTGAGAACAAGTAGGTAAAATACGGGGAGAATCCATGGGCCAACTAATCAAGCAAAAACATATTCTTGCAAAAGATCATGGATCCTCCTTTGGAAGGCTGAGCTAAAGCTGCCAATTTTCAATTTACAGATCAGATTGTTGCGAGCTGGGTTTACTGGGAAGCAGATTCAAAGAAGGAGATTTGAATTCTGGAAGTCTGATGAAAGGGCTCCCAAGAGCAGCACCCTGGAGGGAGTCGAGGTGTAGGTCAGCTGTGACCCTCTACAATACCCTCTGAGGATCCCCCCCATCCACCCAGGAACACGGATGCCTGCAGAATCTCCCAAACTGGGCAGCCCAGAAAAAGGGTCTGGCTGTTGGCCAGTTAGCTCTCTGCAGCAGCAGCAGGGGGCTTGGCTGAAAGGTGCCCATCTACACTTCTCTGACTGGAGAAGGGAATGCTTCAGTCCCTGGAGGGCAGGGGGACGTTTGGGAGGCCCAGCACGATGCCCACTGCCTAGGTCAAACCTACACCCGGGGAACCTTTCCACAGTTAGGGCGCTGAAGTGTCAAGTCGAATGGGAAAGGTCAAATACTCCCAGATTATGAAGGTCTAAGAGTTAGAGTCCTGCTAAGACTCCCAACTGGAATGTTGAAGCGGCCTTGGGTAAAAGCATGGAGGGTTCAGCCCTTTCCCAGGAGGTTTACTGATCAATGAATCACAGCACTGAAGCTAAGAGCTTGGATAAATTCTTCAATTCATTCATTCATTCATTCAACAGTTACTGAACTCCTAAAATGGGAAAAAGCAAAATGCCAGAGAGAACATGCTGTGCCCTGTGGAACTCACAGACTCGAGAGTAACATGATCAAAATGATATTCTCAAAACATAAACTTTGAAACAGCCATGAGTGCTATGAAGAAACAGAAAGCAGCGCTCTCCCACAGAATTCTCTACAATGACGGCAACATTCTGTATCTGAGCTGTCCAATATGGTAGCCGCTAGTGAAATGTGGCTATTGAACACCTGAAATGTAGCTAGTGTGACTAAGGAACTGAGGGGTGTTTAATTTTAAATTAATTTTAATACATTTAAAGGTAAAGGGATACATGGAGCAAGGGGCTCCTCCCACCCCTGAGGTCCAGGGGATGGCGTCACAGTGCCGAGAGAGGCATCTCCGAATCAACGACATGCCAGCTGGGATTTTCGGGATGAGGAAAAAAGTAGGGAAAGTCAAAGTAAGAGGAAGAACTCTCTGATCAACGGAGCGGCATGTGCAGGGGCAGTGAAGAAGGAACGAGAACCTGGCCAGTGGAGAAACTAAAGAGGGCGTGTCCATCCTGAGCTCTGACCTGAGGGACACAGTGATCTGAACACGGATGTGGGTGCTTGAGATGTGGCAGGATCCAGATCACAGAGCGTCTTGAGTACGTTATGTGTGTGTGTAAGGGGAAGGCATTTGAGAATATTTTGAATACAGGCTGGGTAGGAGTAGGTTGGATATTGTTTAGATGATCAACCTGCAGTAAACAGAATAGATGTGCGGAGTCGGGGACTGAGCTGAGGAATGGAGGCAGGAGAAACTCTTTCAAGAGTTACACACACACACACACACACACACACACACACACACACACACACACAGTTAGGACTGGCAGAAATAAGTTCTGGGAACGCACCTGATACAACTTCTTTGAAGGAAAGCTGGCTCTACTTCTCAAAACTGGATGTACAGCACTTTGCAAGAGCAGCTCCTTTTCCAGGGCACACCTCAGAAATACAGTATCATGTATGCAGACAGGTGTGTGCCAGGATGTGCACTGCTTCCGTGTTTAACTAGCAAGAATGAGAAATTGCCTTAAAGTGTCCGATAGTAGTATAACTAATTAAAGAAGTTGTAAAACAGCCAAATAAATGAACAATGGGCGTCCATAAGAAGTGCTAAAAAGTGCTTCAATATAAAAAAAAAAAAGGAACAGGGTACAAGACAGCATTCAAGATGAACCCACGTGTGTAAAACACTCTATACAAAACCACCGTGTTTATGTGTGCCTATGCACACACATCGTCACACAAATAGACAAGAATCTGGCCCCCATACACCTAAGAAGTGAGACGAGTCTGGGGTAGGAGAAAAACTCCTTCTTCATTCTGTTCTTTTTTGCATTCTTTTATTTATTTGCCATGCACACGCGATGCAAAGCACTAGTGAAAAAGAACTTTAGAAGCCATCTCTTGTTGGAGTTAGAGTGGAATCCCTTCCTTCCTTCTCTCCCTCCCTCCTTCCTTCCTTCTCTCCTTCCTTCCTTCCCTCCTTCCTTCTTTCCTTCTTCCCTTCCCTCCTTCCTTCCCCTTCTTTCCTTCCTCCCTTCCTCCCTCGTTCCCTCCCTTCCTTTTATTTCCTTCTTGCCAGAAATTCAACCCTATCTTTGGGAATCCTAGGTAAACAATAAATTGAAAAAGCCATCTGTTTGTGTTTGGGGTCTGACACCAGTCACAGCAGCACAGCAGAATCCGAGTTTTCTCTACTGTCCTCCACTCCCGAGGCTGACGGCGGGGGCACCGGGAAGACCCATCTGGGACCAAACAGAGTATTTTGTGGGCTCGGGCTTGCTCTTCCCCACGCACTAGTGCACTTCTGGCTCGGAAGTGGACAGGTGGCGGGCAGGAAGGTCAGACAGTAATATCTCCGTCTTGCTGCAACGGAGGCGGAGGTGTGAGTTCAGTGACGTGCTCCGGTCACAGCAGATGGCCGGCAGTACCAGGACATGGTAAAGAAAGAAAACACAAAAGGCCCTTTCGATCCCAGCCTGATTTGTCTCCTGCACATGTTCACCTGCCCGCGCGGAGGACTGCAGTTTGGATACCGCAAAAGGACCACACCAAAACAATCCCACAATGGGCGCCCACAAGACTCTTGGCGTTTCTTGGGAATTATAAAAAGGTACACACATCATTTGCTATCTAGGGTTACTCTCTGCTTCATAATTTAGTAGGTTAGATGGTCTTTCAAGGTTTCATTCATGCGTGACTGTTTGCTCAGCTCCTACCACGTGCCCAGACACTATTCTAAGCCACTGAGAATTCCGCCGTTAACAAAACTGAACATTGTATCCTCTTGATGCTTAGAGGCCAGGACAAAAAAATGTGACATAAAGAAATGAATAATTTCAAAAAATCATTACAGTCGTGAGGAATGACCATGGATGAAACAAAAAGTAGACGGGACACAGAATACCTGGCAGAGCCGAAGTGCTACTCGCTGGTTCACAAACACTTCTCGGGGGAGGTGACATTTGAGCTGATGACTCGAGTAAGAGCCAATCACCGAAGGGCAGGACAGATAAAAGGAGGTGGTGAGTGCACAGGACACACATGACAAGAGCATGTCCCTTAGGAACAAAAGGGAACTGGTGGCTGGAGATTAGAGAGAACAGAAGAGAAGGAAAGAGAGGCTCAGGACGCAGTCTGAAGCAAGGTCTCACGGTCTTTAATATCTAGGAACCACACAAACGGAATGTTCAGAAACTGCACCTAGTTCTCAGTAAAAAGATGCATCTCATCCCGCCTCCCAGCCAGATCCGTGGGAAGCATCTGACCAGACTGGCCAAGTTAATAAAAAATATTGGTTGGGCTCCATCAGTCAATATATATTTATCTGATTCAGTAAACGTCTTTTGACCCAATATATGTTGATCAAATTTACAGTTTTACACTTTTATTTTTTAACTTTTTTTTAATGCTTTTTATTTATTTTTGAGAAACAGAGAGAGACAGAGCGAGCAGGGGAGGGTCAGAGAGAGAGAGAGACACAGAATCGGAAGCAGGCTCCAGGCTCTGAGCTGCCAGCACAGAGCCCGACGCAGGGCTCGAACCCACAAACCGTGAGATCATGACCTGAGCCGAAGCTGGACGCTTAACTGACTGAGCCACCCAGGCGCCCCTATACTTTTATTTTTAGAATAAGAAAAAAAAATAGGCAACTGGGTTGCTCAGTCAGTTGAGTGTCTGACTCTTGATTTCAGTTTAAGCCGTGATCTCACGGTTCATGGGTTTGAGCCCTGCATCAGGCTCTGTGCTGACAGCACGGAGCCTGCTTGAGCTTCTCTCTCTCTCCCTCCCTCTCTGCCCCTCCTCCCACATGTCTACGTGCTGGTTTGCTCTCTCTCAAAATAAATAGGTAAACACTAAAAAAAAAAAAAACAAACCACAGTCACTCTTAACAAATGATTTATCACATCTTCTTAGTGAAAGACTTCTTACATAGCATTACCCAGGAAGGTGCTTTCCTAATAAAGCAAATCACCTCTTACGGGTTTCTAAATCCTAGTAGCAACTATGTTTTAAGCAGACTGTCACTCTAAAAAGAAAAAAAGACTATAAAACTGGAAAGATTCTAATTACAAAATTGCCAGGAACTCAACCTCTGAGGGGGGAAAATCTATACACAAATGGGTCCATCCTTCATTTGTTCGACTAGCAACACCCTGACAAAGCTCTCGAGAGAGCACACTTTGGGCAAGGGGAGGGGACACAGGCATTCTCACAGATGGTGGGGACATGGAAGTGCCCTTTGGACAGGAAGTCCCCTTCTAGGAACTTAGTCCCCAGTACGCTCGCCACTGGGTGAGAGGAGGGTCGTGCGTGACGCTTCTCGTACCCGAAGGAGAAGAATGACGATCGACACGCAGCCTGGATTCAAACTCAGGCTCGTCACAGACCTGCTGTGTGACCCGAACAAGAACTCAACCTCTCGGGCACTTGGCTTGTGATCTGTAAAGTGGGCACCAAAATACCTACTTCATGCACATATTTCAAAATAAATTACCAGAAGGAAGGAAAGAAGAATGAATAAATAATCAAATAAATATACAGAATACATTTATATACTGGAATCTTGTCTGAACTGCTGAAAAGCGGGATATGTTACTGAATAAGAAAATCCACGTCACAGAATATGGAGTTACAGATTGCACACCTGTGCGCACACATACACACGCGAGCACACACACAACTTCAGACACGGACTATTCTGGAATAAACTATTCACAGTGGTTGCTTCTGGGAACTAGATTCCTGGGGACAAGGATGAAAGGAAATCTTACTGGTCAACGTATAAACTTTGTACCCCAAATCCGTACCGAGTATTCATATTACCTATTACAAGAAAAAAAATCAAATAAAATTTAAGGGAATCAAACTAACCCTCCAGCATTAATTGCTGTGTTCCCTGATACTGAAGGTGCAAACTACATACCAGTAACAATTATGAGAAATTCTAGAACATTCTACCATTCAGGCATACAATCTGCAACCACATTAGGTGGGATATAAATTGAATATCTGTTCTATTATTCTGATCTGTAGCAAAATCACTGACACTTTTGGTCACCAAATATTGCATTTTTTCATGTTTATTTATTTTGAGAGAGAGAGAGAGAGACAGAGAGACAGAGAGAGAGAGCGTGCGTGCACAAGCAGGGGAAGGGCAGAGAGAGAGAGAGAGAGAGAGAGAGAGAGAATCCCAGGCAGCGTCTACACTGTCAGCATAGAGCCCGACGTGGGGCTCAGTCTCACAGACTGTGAAATTGTGACTTGAGCTGAAATCAAGAGCTGGGCGCTTCACTGACTGAGCCACCCAGGCGCCCCCGGGTCCGCAAATATTGAACACTCACTATGGGCTGGCGATCATGGTGAATAAGAAGGCTGAGGTCTTTGGCCTCATAAAACTTACACCCTAGTGGGAGAAGAAATAACCTACAAAAAAAATTATGAAGAAAAATATCTGGCACAAAAGTTAAGAAAATCTAAAAATCTTATGCATGTTCTCAAGTTAGAACAGTGTTCTAGAAGGATATGAGAAAAAGGCTTTTTAGATGTAGCGGTCATGGCATGTCGTTCTGAGGCACGAATTAAAGTTAAAATAATGGAGACAAAGAGAGAGCCCGGCAGGAGAAAATCGGAGGGAAGGGCCATTAATGGAGATTTATTCAAACTGATGAAGATCTCTGAGGGCAAACTCCCCCAGACATGGTCCTGTCAAACCTCACTTCCCTCCACCTTTTACATCTGAATTCATGGACCGTTGAGAACTAGACTAGTTTCGTAACATCTCGATTTGGAGCCAATGTTGGTAGAATACAAGCCCGGCTCAAAAAGTGGTTCTTTTGCAAATTAGTTAAAGTATCTGCGTATTTGGGGCGCCTGGGTGGCTCAGTCCACTAAGCATCTGACTTCAGTTTTCAGGTCATAATCTCGCCCTTCGTGAGTTCAAGCCCCGTATCAGGCTCTGTGCTGACAGCTCGGAGCCTAGAGTCTGCTTCAGATTCTCCTTCTCCCTCTCTCTCTGCACCTCTCCATCTTCTGCTCATGCAACTGTCTCTCTCCCTCAAAAACAAACAATAAAAAATATTTTTAATAAAATAAAGTATCTGCATATTTTCAGATAGACACCTAGAACCCTGAAGAAACAGTTCCTAGGAAGAGTCAGTTTTGCTAGGGGATTCAAAGAGGTGTGATTTCCTCAAGGTTTTAAAATAAAAGTTCAGGAATTCCTCGGTGGCTCAGTCAGTTAAGCCTCCGACTTTGGCTCAGGTCATGATCTCATGTTCGTAGGTTCAAGCTCCGCGTTGGGCTCTGTGCTGACAGCTCGGAGCCTGGAGCCTGCTTCTGATTCTGTGTCTCCCTCTCTCTCGGCCCCTCCCCGCTCATGCTCTGTCTCTCTCTGTCTCAAAAATAAATAAAACATTCAAACATTTTTTGAAAAAAAAAATAAATAAAAAATAAAATAAAAGTTCTTTTATTGAATTAATATGTGGCTTTAAGATGATAAACTGCATTTTTAGACTTTAATTGCTTTCCTAAACAATGAAAGTTGTATTAAGGGAAAGTACAGAACTCCTTCTCGTGTTTCAATGTAATTTGAGTTAGTCCATTCATAGACAGACTTCTTTCTGTATTAACCGCTACAGTATTCATTGTTAAACATAAATGAGGAGAAGACGAAATGATGGCTTGGGCAAATGCGAGACATATTTGTTGGGGGGAGCAGTCAGGGTGAGGCATGACGTATGTACTATGCTACATTATGGTGATATCAGATGTAAGTTTCTTAAGAGGATGGTATTGAGTACATGCGGTATTTTTTCTTCGGACCCAATTTTTAAGATATTTGTATAAAATCAAGCCATATGGCAACTGTAAGTTTTACAAAGAAGAGTTACAAAGCCTACTTCAAGAGAGAAGTACAAGCATCCTGAGTCTCCCAGACTTCAGTCACACACACACACACACACACACACACACACACACACACACACGGGCCGCCATTTGCGTCTGTGCGGTACCTACGTGTCCCACTACCTACCTTCACTGTTTTTGCCATTTCGTGGCAATACCTGCGCTATGAGTTCATTACCCGTTAAATAACTTCACTTTTTAGATCAAATAAGCTTATTTAAAGAGGAAGCCACACACTTTTATCTTAAATGGAAAACCAATTATCACTTGAAGTTAAATGTAAAATTTCATGCAACAGAAAGCTAACGAATACAAGAAAACCAAAGACGGGAACCTGGAGTCTCTGCACCTTGCTGTGGCTTCTTCCTCCATTAAAAGGGGCTTCAGGTCATCAGCTCTTTGAGATGAGTCGATAAGAAGTAGCGCTTTTTTTCTTGTTTTATGATTCAATGCTGTTTGGTGCCCTAATAATTTCTTTCTCTCAAGACCTGTAATTCCCGCACCTGGGGACCACTGCTAGAGTTAACAGGAAGGAATACTGTGGTCAGTCCTTCACTCAAAAATCTGCCATTTTGCCCATATACTCAACTCTATATTTTCTAAGATGGCGTTTCATGAGCAGCTCCTCAGTAAACCCAATGCTATAAAAATATATTACTGGGGCGCCTGGGTAGCTCGGTCGGTTGGGCGTCCGACTTCGGCTCAGGTCATGATCTCACAGTTCGTGGGTTCGAGCCCCGCATAGGGCTCTGTGCTGACAGCTCAGAGCCTGGAGCCTGCTTCGGATACTGTGTTTCCCTCTCTCTCTCTCTGTCTCTCCCCTGATCACACTGTTTCTCACAGATTAATAAAATATTTTTAAAAAAGAATTTAAAAAATGTTTTATTCAAGTTCATAGTGGGGCGCCTGGTGGGCTCAGTCAGTTAAACATCCAACTCTCTACTTCAGCTCAGGTCGCGATCTCACGGTTCGTGAGTGTAAGCTCCACATCGGGCTCTGCATGGACCATACAGAACCTGCTTGGATTGCTCTCTCTCCGTCTGTCTCTGCCCCTCCCCAGCTTGTGCTCTCTGTCTCCTTCAGAATACATAAACTTTTAAAAACTAAAAACAAAAAAAATAATAAAGTTAACAGCAAGAGAAAGTAAAACGCTTTCCGTTCTTCATTATGAAAGCCATGGTTCCTCTGCTGAGGTGAGTGAAGTAATTGTTACCAGCTTATTGTTCTGAAAGGCAATGAACAATATATGTCACCTCAACCGTTCAACAATAAAAAAATAAAAATAACAGTATCGCCAGTCATTAAGTCCCTACTACTGTGAGTCAGGCACCGGGTTAAGAGTTTGATATGCTTATCTTTTATGAGAAGTGTACTATTAACCTTACTTGATGAAGCAAAATTTCAGAAAGAGGAAGCAATTTCCTCAAGGCCAAAGACTCAGTAAGTGGGCAAGCTGAGATCCAAACTGAAGTGTCAGTCCCAAATTTACAAATTTATGCTATTTCCACCATGGAAAAAATAATGCATCAATTCCATTAGGAAAGAGAGACGGGGGGAGAAGAAAGAAAGATAGAAAGAAGGGAGGAAGGAAGGAAGGAAGGAAAGAGAAAGAAAGAAAGAAAAAAGAGAAAGAAAAAGAAAGAAAGAAAAAGAAAGAAAGAAAGAAAATAAAGGAGAAGAGAGGAGGGAGAGAAGGGGAGGAGGGAGGAGTGTAAAAGAGTGGAGTGGAGGGGAGAGGAGAGGTGTTCTAATACAATTTGTAAAAACTATAGTCAAGATTATCTTAAAATTCACATAAAAAAGCAATGGAACTAGAATACCTAAAACAATTTTGAAAGAGGGGCGTCTGGGTGGCTCAGTCGGTTGAGCGTCTGACTTCGGCTCAGGTCATGATCTCGGGGTTCGTGCTTTGAGCCCCGTGTCAGGCTCTGTGCTGACAGCTAGCTCAGAGCCTGGAGCCTGCTTCTGAATCTGTGTCACCTCCTCTCTCGGACCCTCCCCTGCTCATGCTGTCTCTCTCTGTTTCTCAAAAATAAATAAAAAGCATTAAAAAATTAAAAAAAAAACAATTTTAAAAGAGAAAAATAAGGTGGGAGGAATCAGTCTTTCCTGTTTCAAGACTTATTGTAGGGGCACCTGGGTGGCTCAGTCGGTTAAGCGTCCGACTTCGGCTCAGGTCATGATCTCACGGTTCATGGGTTTGAGTCCCGCATTGGGCTCTGTGCTGACTGCTAGCTCAGAGCCTGGAACCTGCTTCAGATTCTGGGTCTCTTTCTCTCTCTGCCCCTCCCTTGTTCACGCTCTGTCTCTCTGTGTCTCTCAAAAATAAATAAAATGTAAAAAAAAAAAAAAAGACTAATTGTATCACTACACGTACAGACATATACAGACATACCGCCGCACACAAATGGGCATACGAAGCAGTGGGACAGAACGGAGTACTTAGGAATAGAAACACAGAAACACGCTCAATGGAGGAAAGACAGCCTTTTCAACAAACGGTGCTGTAGCAGTTGGCCATACGTAGGCAAAAAATGAACCTAGACCCGAAAGCACACCTTATGCAAAAATTAACTCAAAATGGATCTATGGGCTGAAATGCAAAAGGTAATACTATAAAACATCTAGAAAAAAACATGTGAGATCTTGGTCTGGACAAAGTGTTAGTACCAAAAGCATGAGCAAAAAAAGGAAATAAACTGGGTTTTATCACATCTAAAAACTTTTGTTCTGGGCGGGGGTGGGGGCCTGGGTGGCTCAGTCGGTTGAGCATCTGACTTCAGTTCAGGTCGTGATCTCAAGATTTATGGATTCAAGCTACGTGACTGGGCTTTGCGCTGACAGTGCAGAATCCGCTTAGGAGTCTGTCTTCCTCGGTCTGCCCCGCCCCTGCACATGCACACGAGCGCTCTTTCTCTCTCTCAAAAATCAATAAACATTTAAAAAAAAAAACACTTTGGCTCTGTGAAAGACCTTGTTTAGAAAGTGGGGAAGACACACTACCTAAGCTACCCGCTGAGAGGACGGGCATCTAGAATATATAAAGAACCCTCGAAACTCAACAGTTAGGAAACAAGCGACCCAATTAGAAAACGGGCAAAAGGCGCACACAAGTATTTTACCAAGATGTATGTCCTCATGGCAAATAAGACGTGAAACGACGTTCACCATTGCTACCCATTAGGGAACGGGAAATCGAACCCACGATGATATATCACTACCCATACATCAGAATGTCTAAAATAAAAAATAGTGAGGGCACCAAAAATTGGTGACATCAAATGGGGATACAGATGCAGAGAACCTAGACCAGACGCTGCTGGTGTGAACATAAAAGGGTACAAATACTATAAAACAGTTTGGCAGTCTCTTAAAAACACTGCACGTGCAAATACTAATACCGCCTAACAGTATTACTCCCTAGATGCCGTGTGCCTAGAGGAATGAAAACCTTTATTCCTGCAAAAATCTGTACACGAACATTTATATCTGCTTTATTCATAACAGCCCCAACCTGGAAACCACATTAGGTGCCTCTCAATAAATGATGGCGAAGCAAACTATGGTCCATCCATTCCATGGGATACAATCTAGCTATTAAAGAAGGAATGGACGGCACACGGTGGCTCAGTCGGTTAAGCTTCCTACTCTTGGTTTCAGCTCAGGTCATGATCCTTTGATTCATGGGTTTGAGTCCCATGTTGGGCTCTGCACTGAGCGTGGAGCCTGCTTGGGATTCTCTGTCTCCCTCTCTCTCTGCCCCTCCCCTGCTCACTCTCTCTCTCTCAAAATAAATAAACATTAAAAGAAAAAAAGGAATGAACCATGATAAGCATGACCATCACGACAATTCCAGAGAATTATGCTGAGTAAAAAATAAATGAAAGGAAATCTTCCCCCAAATCCCAAAAGGTTACGCACCTATGGCTCCATTTACGTAATATTCTCAAAATGATAAAATTATAAAAATGGAAAACAGATTAGCGTTCACCAAAGCTTCAGGGCTGTGGGAAGGAGAACAGGAGGGGAAGCTATAAAAGAACATGAAGGACCTGTGGTGAAGGAATGTTCTGTCTCTGGACTGTACCAATTCAGTCCCCTGACGGTGGTGCCGTCCTGCACATATCGAGGAGGTGACCACTGGCAGAAACTGCATAGGAGAGATCTCCCTGCATTATTTCTTCCAACTCTGTCTCCCTCCCGCTCTCTCTCTTTCTCTCAAAAATAAATTAACATTAAGTGAATAAAATAAAATAAAGATAAAGATAAACAGGGGCGCCTGGGTGGTTTAGTAGTTGAGCATCCAACTCTTGATTTCGGCTCAGGTCATGTTTCCAGGGTCGTGGGATCAAGTCTCGAGTCTGGCTTTACACCGAGCGTGGAGCCTGCTTAAGATTCTCCCTTTCTCTCTCCCTCTGCCCCTCTCCCATTCACAAGAGCGCTCTCTAAAATAAAAATATAAATAAAAAATAAATAATAAAATTCTTAAAATGTTCCTTTAAAAGATGAGACAGTGACTCTTAATCTTGTGGAAGTTGTGGGGGGTGGGAGGTGAGAGGCCGGGGGACAGGTCCAGACCTCTGGAAGAAGCTGATCAAAGCTATGAGGCACCGCCCCAGAAAGGTCAGCGGCATCCTATCCCAGGGCTTTCTTACGGGCTCCACTCAAGAACATAATACACACAAGCCAACATTCATGTTCTCTGGCAACCAGGGCGTGAAGGGAGGCTCAGAACACTAGTAAGATAAAGACCGTCCCCCAACTACTCGGCAAAGATCAGCTTCCCGATACTTACTCAAAACGTAGCCATCTGCAGCCTAGAAAGAAGCTATTTTAACTTCAACATTCACACGTTCCCGTGGCATTTCTACACTCACAGTTTCATTTTAAATTTCAGAGGAACGGGAATGCAGGAGGGAAGCATCAGAATCTCTTCCTGGCTTAGACTCTCCAAAGGCTTCATTCCCACCCAAGTCGAATCACATTCCTGAAGTAAGAGGGAAATCAAATTTGACCTTCCTCGTTTCACCGAAACAGAACAGGGAGATTTCTGCACAGATCTCTGCACTTCAATGTTTGACCTGTTGCTCAGACTAATTCGGCCTTAAGTACGTATATATTAACCTCATGTTAACAATACAAGTCCAAAAATAGACTATCAAGCCTTTGAGGATGAAGACTGGACCCGGATCCCAACACGAGATGCACTCGATAAATATTTGATGAATGATTTAAACAACAAATGAAAGCAAACAAAACCCAAATGAAAACTAAATTCTTAAAATACCCATGATAAGGATTTTCCATAAAACTTACAAAGCTACTTAAAAAGTAAATATTTCTAGTCAATGATGAATATGATAAAAAAGAAATACATGGCAGATGTGGGGAAAATCATCACATAAGCAATCTGGTTTATGTCTACATAGAAAGTCACTAAATTGGCCATTCTTTGCTTAAATCAGTTTTGGGGAGGATGATGAAAGGCTGGCTTTACGCACAATTAATCATAACATCCACCTGGCCCAGCAAATAAAGATGACTAAACTACAGGCTGAAAAGCACTTCTGACACAAAAACCGTAGAAACTGATTCACCCGGGGACACTGAGTGGTCCTGACTTAGGCGTGTGTATTCACTCTACATGACCAGGACTTTCACCCCTGCAGAGTTACCCCAAAGCCTCTGCCTCCGTGTATCTCATTGAATGGCTGAATTTTGATGTTATGACTGTAACTTTTCCCAGGTACCACTAAAACGATGCATTCTCTATGAATCGCCTACGGATCCAAACCCCCTAAATATCACAGCGGCTTTGGCTACTGGATGAGGTCAAACAGGGAAACAAAAGAGAAAGAAAATATTCTGCCTAAAATCTGGCCGTTAACTCACCAAGTTTTCAAATCCCGTCTCTGCCCCCCAAGAGAAAGCTCCCCAAATTAACGGAAATTCCTCCTGGTCTGATGAGCTCATTCAAACTGAAGTTTCATGGTGATGAGTTGCTCCGTCCTTGATTATCTTTGTCATTTATCTAAGGATCATGAAAAATCCTACGAAGGCAAATATCCTTTCTACGCCTAGCATCACTGCAGAGCAATATCTGTGCGTGCACATTAATTACTGCATCGGTATTAAGTTTGTTTTCCAAACTAAACAGCAAGTACTTGGAGGAGAGGCGGTCACATAATAACCACCATCATCGTCCCTAACAGCACTGGAAGTGAGGAAGACGAGTAATACACATTAATTAGGTTTCCACTGGGTCAAGTCATTGTGTTCAGCCCTATGGAAGGATCACCTATTAGGTAGGTATTAGGAGTCTCCTTATTTTTACAGAAGACTGAGGCTCGTTAAGGAATTCACCCAAAAGTCACATAATCGGTCGCTGAATTAGGATTTTAACTGTCTCGTGTCAGAGGGTATGCACTTAAACCAGTTCGCTGATGGGTCCATTCACTCATTCGCTCAATAAATCTTGGTCAAGAAGACTGCTGATCAAGTGCTGCGCACCATTCCAGCACTGGGATTCAGCTCTGGTGAAAAGATAGATTAGTCACAACCCTTATGGAGCCTCTGTGCTGTTCGGGGGATACGGGAAATCAACACGTAAAATAAACGGACCAGTACGTGAAGAGGCCTAGGGAGAAGAAATGGAAGGGTTTGGGGGAGGAGGAGGCAAGGAATAAAATTAAGTATCTGCAAGGCCTTAGTGAGCAAGGGGCATTTGAAGAAAGAACTGAAGGAGATAGAAGCCAGCCTGGAAGAGATACCTGGGGGAACAGCATTCCAAGCAGAGGGAACAGAAGAAGGGTTCTCTGTCAGATAGGAACTCCAAACCCACGGGAAGGCTTTTCCCATGAATTGCATGGAAAGGCATTGGGGGTCTGAGCAGCAAGGGAGACAAATTAGGAGATTATTGCAATGTTACAGGGAGGAGATAATGGGGATCTGGACCGGGGTGGAAGGGGTGGAGACTATGAAGACAGGCTGTAGATTTATTTCAAAGATAGAGCCCACAAGATCTCCTGACGGATTAGCTGGCAGAGAGAGATAAGAGGAGACAGAAATGTGCCCCAAGTTTGATTGTTTGCCGTTTGCTTGCTTGCTGGATTCACGTTTTCCAGGGCAACTAAAATGTTAGGACCTCTAGTGGCCGAGTTGCAGACTCCAGGGGAAGCCAGTTTGGATCAAACAGTCAAGGGTTTGGATGCATTAAGTCTGAGACTCTCAAACATCTAGGCGGGCTGCAGGCTGGGCAGGAGGAGAGGGCCCTGGTGTACAGGAGCATCAGGCATGGATTTCAAGGCGAGTGATCGCGAGACCAATGCACGTGACGTGAACGCGTCTGAATTTAAACACTGAGCTTGCACGGCGGTTACTGATTGGAAATTCTCTCTGTTGCAAAGGAAAAAACCAAGTGAAGACAGTGCTGGGACACCACCTAAGCCACACACGGGGTCAGGTTCATGATGTGCAAATCGCCTGGTTCACCTCCCCTCTAGGAATACATTTTTAGTGCCTTCGCTGGATTAGCCAGATAAGTGTAGACCACTGTTCCCTGTCCCCCAAACTGTGGCACAGATATTCCTGAACAAACACCACATCCAGGGCACAGCTTGAGACCTCCATGCCCAGTGGAGATGAAGATACGAAGATCCTGAAACCTGGAGTTAATGAGTTGAGTTTCATTAAGCTTTTTGATGTTTACGCAAAAAAGTCAGTCTATACATGTTGCTTACTCACTTCAACCATAGAAGATCTCAACTAAAACTGAGTGCTTCTCTTTGATCTCTTTGAATGGAGATGGTCTTAAAATGTCTCCTGTCCCATTAAGTAAAATCACTTAAATATACGGAGTTTGTAAAAACTTTACCTGATGAAAACACCTAGATCCGAAAAACCGTTTATGCCATGGGACACCTGTAGACAGAAAGATATCTACAATCCCCCCGTCCTTCCACAAACCCTATCTCACCTTTGATTATACCAAACAAATAATATAATTAGAATCAATGCTATGCTTTCTTTAAAAAAAAAAATTTTTTTTACATTTATTTATTTTTGAGAAGCAGAGAGAGACAGAGCACAAGTGGGGGAGGGGCTGAGAGAGAAGGAGTCACAGAACCCCGAGTAGGCTCCAGGCTCTGAGCGGTCAGCACAGAGCCTGACGCGGGGCTCGAACTCCCAAACCGCGACATCATAACCTGAGCCAAAGTTGGACACTTAACCGGCAGAGCCGCCCAGGTGCCCCCAGTGCTGTGCTTTCATTACCTCTTCACAGAGATCATCTTAGTCAGTGTTCCCAAAATCATGAAACAGTGTTCATTGTACACATTAGAAAACTGAGGACAAAAGAGGTCAAGGCTAGGGAGCTAATGAGTAATAGAAGCAAAATTGGCTCTCTTTTCTTTTTCTCCAAATCTGAGGGGGCATTCCTTGGCAGAACAGCTGCTCACCATGAAACGGTGTTTTCTTGTTTAATTATAAACCCTCCCAAACACGGTTCTAATCCACACACATTTGTCTGGATTCCATTAATAAAACTACCATGTCATATTAGTTCCTCAAGGAGTTTTTGAATTGCAAAGTCACGCATCACCCCTTAGTTCAACATGCACGTTTGAGTGCCTACTGTGTACCAGACCTAATGCCCAAGCCCTGGCTGGGACTCACACATGCTACCTGCTAGTCTAGGCCATATGCAGCCTAGACTAATACTCCGGGCATTTCTCACTCTGGACAGAGGGTCTCTATGCATTTCCCGGAAGACTTCTTCCCCAACACTTGGAGTAACTTCATTTTTCAGTGTTTTCTGACAACTATGTAATCAGCCTCTTGAGTTCATATAAATAAATTACATCATCAGATCACTGGAAAAAAATTAACTGGTGATAAAACCAGTGTTTAAGAAAGAAGATCAGGTTTTGTTGGTTGTATCTTTGACCTTTCCATGAGCAATAATTATCATTCCACTGATATCCTAAAATCTACACAAGTACTAACACAGACAAAATGACTAAATCCTGAAAATGAGACTTCTCACTGGCATCCAATACACTGTAAAATATAAAATGAATACAAACCAAACTATATTTCCTTTCCTTCTGCTTCAAATATCTGTCTGTAAACACTGGCACCCATATAGGACCATATTATGTCAGCTGTGATAATATAGAAAATAATCCCAATTACCATAAACTAGAAAGTTATGGTAACTAGTCTTTCAAATAAATCACCACGTGTCACAATTTGGCATAAACTCCGATCCTTATGAATAATTCACATTTTGCACATTAATAATGCATGTCTTCTTCCATGGGGAATGCTTCCTGACACAGAATCGATGTCTCTTATCTGTTTCCTCAACTGACATGATGGAGTAAATCTAAAATTAGATTGCGTTTTTTAATACTCCCTTAAAAATGGTAACAACTCGGCTGGCCCATAGGTCATCAAAAATACGAAGCTCCTATGACTTCTTGCCCCTTTGCACGGGAGTCACTAGGTTAAGCACCCTAACAATAGTTGCTCCTGCCGAAGACAATATTTGCACAGCAGAAAAGATCAAGGAAACTTACACAGGGCTGATAGGGACGGGCTAGCTCAGTTATATTTCTTCCTAATTACACATGTTATGTATTCACAATAACACGGCACCTACTTGCTAAAACATGGTAACCAGCAGAGGAAAAGAAGAAAACAAGAAATCAAAGGGTCAAAACAAATCAGGAAGAGTTTTAATAATTACAGATGTTTCCTATCATCCTCCCCAGCTGATCAGAGCAGCGAAATTTCTTTTCAATTGTCAGTAAAATTATCTGGTGCATAAAAAAAGTACAAAGACCAAGTAAGAGAAAGGTGCCAACGACATAAAGACATTCAGTGTATAACAGTAAGTGTACTCCCCGTGTGGCCATTCCACATCATTGCTGATATGATCATTTCAGACGTTACTAAACTTTCTGCCCCTCCCCCCCCAACCCCCACACCCCAAACACACACAACAAACAAAAAACCGTGACAGTATTTGACACAAGCCCAAGATAAATGAGGTATCTTGAAATCAGGGGGTGAAAAAGTCATTCCAGTATGCGCCCCCCTCTCTGGAGAATTTCCTTCACCATCACTCAGTCTCAAAGAGAAGCAGAACGAGTTCTCTCTGAAGTCCTATCAATGAAAAGCAAAGGGAAAGGAGGCAAAAGAGAGTTTTAAGAAAGGAGCCATCCCTATGCCCACATCTGTCCCCTACAGTACCCTCGGGTTCATTCATTCCTGTGCTACATCTTTAGGGGGCACTTACTCTGTGCCAGGGATTACGCTGCACCCTAAGAATCTCCCCAGTGGGCTTTCAAGGTGTATTGCAGCAACAGAAATCCACCGCCCGGGCTACGGACCGGAGGGAATCCAGATTCGGGCATCCGCCCCGGCTGGCCAGGCCACACCGCCTTTGCCAACAGCTGGGTCACAGGCGGGTCATCGTCCAGGACTGGGAGCCCGGAGAGACCTTGAGCTTGGCAGTCATGGGGGGGGGGGGGGGGGGGGGGGGGGGGGGGGGGGGGGGGGGGGGGGGGGGGGGTCGGGCAGAGGGTCACCGACCCCGTTCACACCGACAGCGCCCGCCTGCCCTCCTTCCTCAGCCAGCCGCCCATCGCCCGGGAAAGTTGAGTTGCCGGCGAGTGGGAAGAGGGGACCCGGGGGGCGTCCGGCAGGCTCGGCACCCCGACTCCCTGGGCTACCGGGAAATGTTTATTTCCAGGCGACGGGCTCCAGTTCGGCTCCGAAGCCGCACACGCGGCCGCCGGCAGAAAGCCGAGTCATCCGAGGGATAAAGATAGCTCCATTACGCGCCGGACCGGCCTCCCAGGGGCGCCGGGCACCCGCGCGCGGCCGGGGTGTCCCTCCAGCCTCCGGGGATGCTGGCGGGGGAGGACGACAGCTGAAGCCCGAGCGGGAAAAAGGAGGAAAAAAAACCAAAAACCCACCGCGATCGATACCTACCCCCAGGCGTCGGCTCCGGATCCTCACGTAGCCCTGCTTCACTATGTCATTAAAATTGGAAGCCATCCCGGACGGCCGGCGACCCCTCGCCCGAGCGCACGCACCCAGGCGGCTCCGGGGCGGGTTTCGGGGCCGGGTGGGCAGAGGCGCGGGGAGGGGCGGGGAGGGGCGGGAAGGGGACAAAGTTGACAGGGCGACGCGGCGGCGGCGGCTCGGCGCGGCTTCAGGAGGCGCGCATCACGGTGTGCGCCCCCCGAACCCCGAAGGCGGGCGGCCGGCTCGCAGCCACTTCGGGGAGCGCGGGCAGCGCGGCTGGGGCGCCGGCGTCAGCTGACTCATCAGCCGGCCTGCCTGGAGGAGGAGCGGCGGCTGCTCAGGGCTCCAGCCCTGCCTCTTCCCGGGGCCGCGGAGGGGTGGGGGGAGGAGGGAGCGGGGCGGGGGAGGAGGAGGAGGACGGCGGAGGGGCGGGGGCGCCCCCCACCGCCACCACGAGGAGGGGGAGCCGCGCGCCGGGCCGCGGCCACGCGCGGGCGGACCCCCTCGGACGCGCCCGCACCTCCTCCCCTCCCCTCCTTCCCCGCCTCCGGGACCCCGAGAGCGCCCCAGCCCACCCCCGCACCTCGCGAACCGCCCGCCGGGAGAGCGCGCCCTCCCCTCCCACTCCGGGGGCCGATTTTTGGAGGAGAGAAAATTTCACTTTTTCACCGCCACCGCCGCCTACCCCGCCTCTCCCTTCGGTCCCCTCCCTTTCCTGAGAAGGGCCGACTTCTATATCCCTGTGGTGCGGGTGTCCGGGGAGACGGTGTCGCCATGGTGTGCCTTGACCTTGGCAAAGGAGGGGAGGGATATTGCCCTCTGGCTTCAGCTACATTTGCGCTTCCCTGGTTTCCTTGGTACCCTGGACCTAGCCCTCGGTGATACCATTTGCTACGTTTTCCTTGTCTGAGCCTGTCTTTCCCGCCTGGATGTAAGTTACCCAGGGGCTAACACTTGTCCTCGTGAATAGTGTACCCCCAAAGCCTAGCCCAGAGCAGGTGCTTGGTAAATTCTTCGTGCCACGCAAGGCTCCCTAGGCAAGGATTAACTTAAACTCCCTCGTGAGGTAGGTCCCCCTCCTTATGTAAATAAATACCAGGCCCATATGTATGCCCCCGGGAGCCTGGCAACAGAGCGCACCCTCATAACCCTTAAGGGAGACTCTGCCTATGGAATAAGATGAAGGGGACAGATTTTACACTCACTGCCCCCGACTGCGCCACCCTCCTGAAGCGTGTTTGAGTTGATACCCACGGAAATAATGACGTTCGCATTACCCTGCACGTTTTATGGAAACCACAGTCTGACAAATTAAGACTTGCCCCAGGTCCCACAGGATCAGGACTGAAGGGACACGTGTGTGACACCGGCTCTGCTCCTAAACCCTGGCCTGTAGCCCTTCCGGAGGGCAAATGTGCTTCCTTGCCGAGGAAGACCTTTCTAATCGTTGGCCTTATCCACAAACTTAAAAAAAAAAAAAAAAGGCATCAGAAATGGGCAGTCACTCCCTGGATGTGACCAAACCAAGGCCGGGTGATCTCTGGTCAGAGCTGTGGAGGCGACAGTTCCTTTCTGGAGGGGACTATCTGACTCGATAAGATCTGAAGACCTTTCAACTCTAAGATTATATGACTCTCTGCTTTGTCACCAGGAGCAAGAGAGCTCTGAGTCACTTTGGCTTACTGAGTGTCAGGTAAAGAAGAGAATCACCCAAGAACGTGTCACGGGAGGACTGAGACCCGGTGGGGACAATGGAAAGGTAACCGGTCTGGAGGGGAACTCTTCGTACCATATAGGAGATCGTTAGCCCTGTGATCAAGTTGCTCTATGATACAAATGAGGTTTTAAGTTTACATCTCTCACCAAAGAAGGAGGAAATGATAAAAACCACGTGGAGAGTTCTTTCTCAAGGCTTAGAACTTAACAAAAATATATACTGTCCACAGTTGCCTTGAAATTGATGTATTCATGGAAGGCATTTGCACCTGATTTGTAGACCAAATCACCAGCATCATAGAAACAAAGAATGAAGGAGTTGATGCATAAGGACCTAGAAGTGAATGGCTCAAGACAAAAGAAATAATTACTGATAAAACCTGAAACTGAGAGATCCATCCCACGATCGTTAATGTTGAGTATAATTGACACCCATAAATAATTAAGCTGGATGTGAGGGAACCAGACTCAAACTAGAAAATCGCAAACTAGGGGCGCCTGCGGGGCTCAGTCGGTTAGACTTCTGACTCTTGGTTTCCGCTCAAGTCATCATCTCACAGTTGTGAGACTGAGCCCCAAGTGGGCAGCTCAGAACCTGCTTAAAATTCTCTCTCCCTCTCTCTCTCTGCCTTTCCCAAAAATTAAAAAAGAAAAATGTCAAACTAGTTGTGAGGAGACAAGTGACTTTTTTAAATTGCAGGAATGAACCCAGGATATGGTTTTCTTTGCTTGGTTTTGGTTAAGCCAAACTGTGAAACATGGAAAACACACAGACTGTACTGTTCACAGGATGAGCAGCCACTTGCATTTGTCCAAAATGTGTGAAACACAACCATGGCAGGAGAGGAAAGGAAGCATTCAAAGGTACACAGTACAAGTAGTGTTTACCGAGTTGTACAGTGCCCAACTCGCACAACTGTACACTGTGACACGTACCGTCCTACACAATTCAGTTTCACTGGGGATAAGGGTGGTATAAAAAAATCATTATTGCATTCCCTCTTTTTAACTCAGTTTCCAATCCTTCACGCTTATTTGTGGCATCCATTTCTGTTTGTTTCCTCGGCATCCACACTTCCTTCTGCCAACAGTGATCATCATGATTCATCTTGAGTGTATGCTATCCCTTTCTGCCAGGACGGGTCTGAGCTGGGGGAGTAAGAGTTCATCGCCTTAAAATGAAATGAATATGAGATCAAAATGAATTCCACATGGTAGTACTTCTCTCCTATTTGGGAATCTTGTTGATAGGAAACAAAACAGTGTCACAAATTGAAATTGAAGATGGGAACTATTGCATTGCAGGGCCAGAAATTAATCCAAAGTCTCCCTCCTCCAATATATTTAAAATGGAAACTCATTGTAGCTTGAAACATGAACGACTCATACCACTCCCTCTGTATTCCATTCAATTATTATTATTATTATTATTATTATTACAAAGCTCTTTAGGACAGAAAATTCTGTGCAGAAATCCAGAGGCTTCTGCGCTTTTCCAGAGTGGGCGGTGGGTCTCCATGGCTCACCCAACAAGGCTGTACTTTCACCAGCTGCCACAGAGGACCAAGGCAGAGGCTGAAATGGCACTTGTCCAGTATCTTTACCAAAAATAGCTTGAGCTTTGGCCCCACTGCCTGCTGCTCTCAGTGGGAGAGTCACGGAAACAGGAAGCCTTTCCTCTGGCAAGGTGAGGCGGTGCTAATAAAAACGAGTCGGCGATCACTAAGGAGAGAGGTTGTGCGGTCCAGCCAGCTTCCCCTCCACCAGCCCTTCCCCACCTAAGGGAGGCCGACTCGGAAGACGACCCAGTGATCAGGTGGGAGGAAACCTGGGAACAGCCCGCTTCTGTTAGTCATTGTTTCCTTGCTTCTTCGGGAGTTCAGCCAATATTGACTGAGCACCTGAACTGGGCAGAGATTCTCTCTCTCTCTCTCTCTCTCTCTCTCTCTCTCTCTCTCTCTCACACACACACACACACACACACACACACACCATAAAGACAAAAAAAAAAAAATCCTTGTCCCCATGGAACTTCTACCCCAGTAGGAGACAAAAAAAAATAAGCAGATCAACAGCTTAAATAGCTCTTGTTGACAAGCAAAAAGAACATGAGCGGTGTGCCACGTGGGGAGTAAAAAGCAGCCTGACTTTCGGTAAGAAAGAGTCAGGGAAGACTTCCCAGAGGAGGTGACATTTAAGCTAAGACAGGAAAGAGGGGCAGAAGCTATGGGAAATGCCAGGGGAGCACACCCCAGCTAGAGCAAAGGGCACTTGGAGAAAGCTGAATGCACAGAAGTTAGAGTTTTAAAATATCACTCAGTCTGATGAACAAAAAACAGATTAGAAGGGACTGAACTGGAAACGGTGAGACCATATAAAAAATCCGCTTCTAAGGAAAATCTGGTACCCGAAAATCTTTAAGAAAAGAGAAATGAAGCTTCCACTGAGAACGTAAATTTCTATCAATTGATACCACTGTGTTGGAGCATAAGTGATACCTATCAAAAAAATTTAAAACTTCTCTCATTGCTTATCCAGTTCTGGAAATGTATCCAAAGGCACAAAGATTTAGTTACAAGAATACACAAGCGGCATTATTTAGGACAATATGTATATTTATCTTAACTTTATATCTACATATCTTATTATAATATGCGTACATCTAAATATATATTCTACATGGAAGTGCGTACATACGTGTCACCGAATTTCTAAAGGAACTGGCATCACTGGGTACAATTATTCCCCATTAAACTTCGCTGGTTGAAAAATTATTTTTCTAATGCTGAGGAGATCTCCAGAAGCTCTCTGTCTTTTTGGGGCTACTACTAGGTAACAAAGAGTCCATTTCAGCCTAAAAGCCATAGCACACTGAATATCATTCAAACTAGGTTTTTTTTTTAATTAATTTATTTTTTTAAATAGTTTATTGTCCCTTAACCGGGTGGGGACTTGGAGTGTGGGGGCTGGGAAGGGCTTCCTCGCTGGTTTTCTGCTCTGCCGTCTCTCCTCCATAACTTCCACCTTCTGGCTTCCAGGGGATTGGAATTCAGGGAAGGAAGGAAAAGCTAGAACACAGCAAAGTTTTTTAAAGTACTTTTTTAAGGGTTTTTTTTTTTTGAGAGAGAGAGAGAGGCGCAGGGGGTGGGGTGGGTGGGTGGCGGGAGAGGAAGAGAAAGAATCCCAATCCCACACAGTCTCCACACTGTGACCACCCCACTGGGGGCTCGAATTCATGAACCGAGAGATCATGACCAGAGCCAAAATCCAGAGCCAGAGGCTTAACGGACTGAACCACTCAGGCGCCCCCACGGGAAAGCTTGGCTTGCTCCAAGTTTGGCCTTGGAGTGGATGCGCCCTGGGCAACAGGTGTATACTATTCACTCTTTCTCTTGCAGAGCTTTTGCGAGTTCTATAGAGAAGCTAAGAGCCTAATCTTCTCAGTCCGGCTACTCCTGACTACCACAAACAGCCCAGGCTCTCAGGCTCCAGGGGTTCTGCCCTTCCAGATGGTTCTGTTGGTGGATCTATTCTAAGACAAGCCCTCCCTGGCCAGAGGAAAAACTCACTCGGTGTCAGCCCTGCCGATGAAAGGATGAGCCCAGGCCCAGGGGAGCCACTGCTCTTGGCTCTGTTATAAGTCAAGGCAACTAGTTGTCCCCATGCCTTCACCTTTAGAATATATAGATTTTTAGTTTTAGTGTTTATTTTTGAGACAGACAGAGAATGAGTGGAAGAGGGCAGAGAGAGAGGAAGACACAGAATCGGAAGCAGGTCCCAGGCTCTGAGCTAGCTGTCAGCATAGAGCCCAATGCGGGGCAGAACCCAAGGACTGTGAGTTCACGACCTGAGCCGAAGCCGGACGCTTAACCGACTGAGCCCCCCAGGCGCCCCTCACCTTTAGAATATTAAGGGATGTGTCTAACACCCGTCCCTGTGTCCTCGGTACTCGAGGGCACTCACTTCTAGCCTTCTACGCAATCCTCTTGAAAATCGCTCCCTTGCTGTAAAGGAAGGGGAAAGCCCTCCCTTCCTGGTCTCATGGGGAGGAGAAAACCAACTCACCAAAGGACCGTCCTCTTCAATCTCTTGAATCACAATGTCTTATTGAGGCTGGCGGAAGTGACCAGCTATTGCAGACAGAATGGTTCTGAACCACTCTTCCAGCAACTTCTGCACACAGTCCAGCACCTTGCTTTAGAAGTGTTTTTCTAAAATGTCCCCCACGGGGCTTTTGAGGCTTCTGCTGAAATTGAGTCAATAGGAAGAGTCACATTTACCATTCTGTTACAAACCCATATCAAAACCATTAAAACAGAAATAAAAGACATCCTCTCTTATTTGCTCATCCAACAAATATTATCTGAGCCAGGCCGGCGAGGCACTGAGGAGCCAATGAAGCAGACAGAAAAAGACCAGAGTGAGCTTGTAGAGGTGACAATCCACCAGGAATTCAAGGCTACAAAAATACTCAGGGCGCCTAAGTGGCTCAGTTGGTTGAGCATCCGACTTCGGCTCAGGTCATGATCTCATGGTTCATGAGTTTGATTGAGCCCCGCGTTGGGCTCTGTGCTGACAGCTCGGAGCCTGGAGCCTGCTTCGGATTCTGTGTCTCCCTCTCTCTCTGCCTCTCCCCCATTCATGCTCTCTCTCTCCCTTTCAAAAATAAATAAACTTTAAAAAATTTTAAATACTCAAATAGGTATAAAATTATGCACAGAAGAAAGTTACATGGCGCTGTTGAGGACCTGACCCCTCTGGAAGATGGGGGATAGAGAAATCGGGGAGCTGGAAGAGGGAAGGAGAAGGCACTCACACCTGAGGTGGGGGGGGAAAGCATGTGCGCGGGTCCCAGACGGAAGAGCATACAGCACATTTAGAACAGAAGGTGTTTCGGGCAACTGGAATTTGGAGAGTGAGAAGACAGTATTGGGCGGCGAACCATGGAGGGCACGAGCGCTTCTCAGTATGTTATACAGGGTCTCTGAGGTCTGGTCTGGTGTTTTAAAAACTTAGTTGTTGTTGTTTTCACAAGGTTGAATCTATCTACACTAAAATAGTAGTGGTGGTTATTATCTGTCGTCGATAGTACTGGACATGTTAACTTTTTCCTGCGTGCTTCTGAAACAATAAATAAATTCTGGGGGCACCTGGGTAGCTCAGTCAGTTAAGAGTCTGACTCTTGATTTTGGCTCAGGTCATGATTCTCACGGTTTGTGAGTTCAAGATCCAACTCGGCTCTGTACTGACAGCCCGGAGCCTGCTTGGGATTCTCTCTCTATCCTCTTTCTGCTCCTCCCCCCACTCGTTCTCCCTCTTTCTCTTTCTCTCTCTCTCTCTCTCTCTCTCTCTCTCTCTCACTGTCAAAATAAATAAACTTATAAAAATTCTAAATGCACTTTTTAAAAGTAGGATGACTCTGCACGGGTGGACCTCATGTCTTGAGTTTTATAACCAAGGACACAAAAGCAAACATAAGCCCCTAGTGAACTTGATTGGAATACAAAAAAAAAGAGTCTTGTGATCATTAAACTCTCCCAGATATTCAAGTTTCTTTTTTGATGAGAAGAGCGCTCCTCTCTGTAGGTCAATGCAGGGCCAACCCAGGAAGATCTAGGCCAACACATGAGAAAAAGAGTGAGAGAAGTTAAGTAGATGATGAAGGCACTTGGCATTACAGGCCCCTTTCCAAAATGAAGCATGGATCTTCCAGTGGTCGGTGCAAGACGATTAGAAGGTCAATATTCCAGACGCCTTCTCAAGGTTGTTCCCCTCGCTCACTGAGTGACTTTGAGCAAGCCATTAATCTCTCCGGCCCCATGACCTGATCTGGGAAGCAGAGATAAATGGCGCCAGCCTCATTGGAACAGTCTGTGGAAGTCTCTGGATAGAATGTGTGAAGAGGGCAGCGTCTTATGTTGAAAGTGCTTTGCCAATGCTAATTAATCCTCCCACACCCCCACGCCCTGTCATATTATCCACATTTCACAGCTGAGGGACCTGAAGCAGAAAGCCTGAGTGACTGGTCCAAAGACACAGAAGAAGTCTGCGTCAGAACAGGGATTAGCGGGAGACAGCAGTGACATCCGAAGAGGCGAGATTTTCATTTCACTCATAAAGCACAATTAAATTGCATCTGGGATGTTTTTATTTTGAAGACCTCATTTCTGTGTCGGTGAATTATAAGGCAAAGAAAAAAACCAGCCACAGTTTTATATATATGTATGTATATATATGTGTGTGTGTGTGTGTGTGTGTGTGTGTGTGTGTGGTAGAGACAGATCCATTTGCAATTTTAGGGACTCCCTTCTTTGTCTGGTTACTGTAATTAGCTGCACATGGCAATGCTACCTTTATCACGTTGGCCAGAGCTTCGTCACATGCCCTGGGCTCCACAAAGAGTTGGGGAAGTGGGGAAACGTAGGTTTGATTCAAGGCAGCCATGAGCCAGGCTCAGTGTGGGAGTCAATGGCAAAGGCAGAGGGTGGCTTGCTTGAGGACCGGATCAAAGAAAACCCAAGGGCACGCAGTGACAGGTGAGGAAGCTCCCAGGGACCGCTAGGAATCGAACATCCTAGTGTCTTCATGTGGCCCCAAGCAAATTCACGGTCTCCTAACATCACCCCCCACTAGTATTTCCTACTTAGCATGTCTTCAGCTGAAGATAGCAAAAAGCTCCACCACCAGAAACTCAGATCAAAGGCATTTATCGCTGTTAGTTTATGAAATCCAAGATGCCATTAATTCCAAAGTGCACTGCCACTTTATGCACTAGGAGGAAGACAAAGACTTCTGACTTAACTTTCCATGTCGATGGCCGACCACAACACGTATCATAGCTTTACTGAGGTTTAATTCCCATATAGCGAACTGTGGATACGTAAGATGTGGTATCTCATAAGTTCTGCCATGCGGGTCCGCCAGTGACGTCATCCCCATGTCAACATAACGGACGTCTCCTTCACTCCCCGAAGCACTCCCACGCACCATGCTGGGGGCTATGGTAGCCATCATTTTGGAAGAGAGGAATGTATCAAATCCACACTTGCACACCTTGAACTTACACAGCATAATGTGTTGATCATATCTCAATAAATCTTGGGGGGAAAATCATATTTTTCGGTACCGATTGCACTTCAACTTCACAGAGACCTGAAGCTGGTCCATGTAGACCTAGTTCATTAAACTGCTGAATCACACTCCGTCATTTGACAGAAACACATTTTATTTCTCCTTTCTCCACTGATGGACGTCTAAATTATTTACACTTTATCCCATTACAAGCAATAGGCATTAAATTGTTATGTCTAAAATATGAAATAAGATCATCACCGTAATAGTATCTTTTTTAAAAAAATCTAAAATTGCTGACAGTCATTGACGCTCAATATCAAAATTCTTGAAAACGATAGCTACTTGTGGGCTCTTTTTATGAAATCAAATACTCAATAGACCTTCTAAGGAGCAGGTGCAATAAAAGAGTCTGTTTTGCAGAAACTCTGCAGGGAGAATGAAAACTAAACTAATATATTTTAAATATTTCTTTGATTTCCCCTGTAAGCTTCAAACTGCAACTCTTACATCAGTCTATTTAAATGACTTCAAACATATAACCATGAATGACAGAGGCAGGAACGGGCAAGGACTCTGCATTTAGTATCTGAGCTCAAAGAAGGGTTACATCTGTCCTTCCTTATGAAGTGACTTCAGCAAGATCGTGTTCCATTTGCACGGAGAATAAAAGTCCCATTCCTCCTTGTCCTACAAGGTCACACGTGCCCCTTGGTCCTCCTCCACCTCCTTGACATCAGCTACTTCTTGCCCCTGCACACCTCCCTCCCATCCGCGAAGAGCTTCCTCCTGTTCCTGAGATACACCGGACTCACTCCCACCTGAGCGTCTTTGCATTTGCTTGTTCCTCTCTTTGCAAACTCTCGCCTCAGATTTTCACATGACTGACGCGCTCCTGTTATTAGGTCTCAGCTGGTGTCACCTCCTCTGAGACGCCCTTCGTGACCTCTGAATCCCAATTAGCATGCTCCTTCTAACCAAGTCACCTGCCTTCATAAAACGTTTTTATTTTTGCAAAATACTAATGACAAATTGAAATTCTCTTGTCTAATGATAGGTTAGCATATCTCCTGTCTGGTCCCCCACCCTCTATGAAACTGAGCATGAATAGGAACCTTTCTGACTTGTCCACTATGAGCCTCAATGTCTCGGCTAGGATTGATGAATGAATGAATGAATGAATGAATGAATGAATGAATGAATGGAGTGAATGAAATTAAAGCAACAAACAGTGCCTGCTGGCTACTATTTGATATTACATTGGCCTGAGATGCTGAACAAATGCCGGAAACCTAAAATAATGTCTGCATTGCCATCACGGTATCTTCTCCTTGGGTGTGACCATTTGTAGGCAAATACATCTCATCACATTGCCTTCCATGAAGACAGTTAAACATCAATGGATAGTACTCAAGATACACCTGTTGGTAGCACTAGATAAAGAAAGAAGTCCAATCAAGCAAAAGCAACCAACAACTATGGACTTTGGAGTCCAACAGATTTGGTTCCAATTCCTACCCCGCGACTTACATGGTCTCTGACCCAGTATTTCCCCACCAGGACAATTTTGTCACCCAGGAGATATTTGTCTGGAGACATTGTCATAACTGTGGGGGCAGGGGAGCTATTTGCCTCCAGTGGGTGGAGGCCAGGGATGCTAACTAAACGTCCTCCCCACAAAGAATGACCCAGCCACAGATGCCCCATGGTTGGGAAACCCTGCTCTCAACAAACTGCTTAATTTCTCTCGTATTTTATGTTCTCATCTGCAAGTTGGGAACAAATAATACCAACTGTATAGGATGACTGTGGAGATGAGTAAAAATGTGTTTAAGGCTCATGTCTGGAGCGTGATAAGTCAACAAGTAAACATTCTGTTTATTATGAGCATCACGCGTTCTATTGTTTATCATTTCTCTTTTTTAGTTGCTAAGGCAAAAGAGGCTCTTTCTCTGCCTGGAGATTTCCTTCTCCTCTTTGAATCTTCAGTTCCTAAAAGAGGGTCTTGCATTGAGTAGATGCTTAATGTAGTCTCAATTAATTAGACTAAGTCTTGAATTGTATAAAATGTCTGATACTTTGCTCATCTTGTACTTTGTCCCTCTTCCTTGAAATTAGTTTGATCACTCTAATCTGTACTGTCCCCTATATAATTAACTTTATTATTTTCTCATGAATCATCTTATTGGCCTCTTAAGTCAAACGTTAAATCACAGGACCTGGAAATCAATGATGTGGATGGACCCTGCCCTGTCTTTGTCTGGCTTGTAGACAGAGCAGCACACTGGCCTTTTTGCCACTTCTTGACAAGCCAAGCAGGTTTCTGCCTCGGGGCCTTTGCACTCACTAGAATGCTCTTCTCTCTGGATATCAGTGCAAGATCTTACTGTTCCTTTTTCTGGTTTCCGGGGTTGCTTGCGTGTTGTATTTTTGTTAGTGTAGTCCAGCTAATGTATTCTAGATTACAACTCCTTGTAAGTGTTACAAAACCTTCTGGCCTGGGGTTGTCTTTTCTTTTTTCTTTATGTCTTTTCATCATAAACAGAATGGAATCAAACTTAATCCATCAGTTCTTTAAGCTGGTCATGGGAGTGTCTTTTTAAAGAAATCTCTCATGATGCTAATGTCATAAAATATTTTCCAATATGTTTTTCCACAAGCTTTCAAGTTTTGCTTGCACAGTTAAGTGTTTAATTCATGGTGAATGACTGTGCTGCAGCAGATTGGAATCCAGCTCATCTATTTCCACATGAAACCTCTTTGCACATCAGTCTACAACGTCGCACCTGTTACAAATCCAGTTTCCCGAGGTGGGTCAGCTTCTGGACCTTCAACCCTATGCCTGTCCCAAAGCCCATGCCCTCGCAATGATGGCTTCCTATCAATTTCCCTCCCTCATCTGAGGCTTCCCATTCTGGTCTGTCTGCTTGTTCTTTATTTGTTTTGTTTTCAGGCTCCTTTTGCTATGCCTTAAACGCTGGTGTTCGTAGGGGTTCAGTGCACTTCTCTCTTATTTCCTCATTTTAGACACAATCCCATTGCCATATTCTTCCCAAATTCAAGCCTGAACCATGGCCTCTTCCCAAAGCCTGTAACCCTGTGTACAAGAACAACAGTCTACAAGTGCTGAGCATATACTGGGCACCAAACACAATCCAGGAGGTTCCAGTGCATCAGCTCGCCAAGTCCACCAGCAACCAGTGCGGCAGGGGCGACTGTCGTGATCCATAGTCACCGAGAGAGCTATGGTACAGAGGTTAAGAGACTTGCCCAAGGTCTCAGTCCCGGGAAGTGGGGGGACAGGTCAGGGGCACCACGGACGGAGCAGAACACACACTCCATCTGCACGTTCTACCATTTACTGGGGAGCTCTAGCCAGGTCTCCCCAGCTCCGTGTCCCAATCTGAGCTACTGTTAGAGGGAGTTTTTCAGTGGCCGGAGAGGGATTGAGCATATGTATCTGCACACACACAGACACTCCTGCGTATGCACACTCATAGGAAAAAAATATTCAGATGTTTGCTTTTTACTTAATTTTGTTAATATTCAATTTATAAAATTCACAAATTAAAAAACCTACCTGCTTAAAATAAAACACACAGGAGAAACTGGGTGAAGGGTATTGGGGACCTCTCTCTTCTCTCTCTCCCTTCCTTTAAATCTTTACTTCAAAATAAAAGTTATTTTCTGAAATAAAAGTTATTTTTGAAAAAACATCTGGTTGTTCCTTTTAACTTTGACTGTAAAAAATTAATATTGTGTTTATCAGTCTTACAGAAATTGACCTTCACTTCTAAAGAGTCTTTGAATGATGTTTGGTTCATTTCAACCTTAAATACTTTTAAACGTTTTAAGCTATATTTATGAACTTAGCATATTTGAGTTCCTTCTGAAGTACTTAGCTGTGTACTATAACATGTAGAGTCTTCCCTGACACAAATAATTTCTATGAATTTTAAATGGGTAAAAACTGTGAGCCTTGAAATTTCTAAACTATCTCAATGCATAGTAAGATTTAGTTATAAGCCTAAATTAGTTCTTCACATACTCTTTTTTCTTTTTTTCTGTGGAGTGAAAAAGGTTTCAACTTGAATAGATCTAATTCTTTTAAATTCTTTAAGTATATTTAAAAAAAAACCCTAAATATATAACAAAATGTTTATAATGTGGTTTTGATTCCACCGAACCCGTCTACTCCCCATTGTCAGGCTCCCCGGCTTCCAGAAGGCATGGAATGTTCGGAAGGTGAGTATCAGTCCAATGAATGCAGGCTAGGATCCCGATACCCCAATATCGCTGCCATCCAGTGAAGACAAAAACAGCTACCTTTACACTGTGATCAATTTGAGGGACTGCCTATTCTGCATCTGGCGGTTCCTAATGCCTGGGGCACTGACTGATTCTTCCCAGCAATACTTTTGGTCCTCAGAAACGTCACCTTAGAGTCGCTATGTCGTGGGCCACAGAAAATAGGAGAAGATGGTCTTCCAAGTCACATGTGCCACAAATGCAGAGGAAATCTGCATTTCCCTCGCCCTTGCTATCTGTCATAGGTCTAAATACCCGGGGATTTGTCAGGAATCCTGAATTCTTGTCCATGCATTCTCTCCTCGGACCACACAACCCTTACTGATACTCAAAATGACATCCCTTTACACTTTGCTTTCTCACATTTGACTCGGAAGACCATTCTCCTGACCCCTTCGTAGTCTTTAATCTTTCCCTCCAAACCCCCACAGCCCTTCCCCAAACCCCACCCCGACTCATTCTCTCAATATCTGATTTCTCGTAGTACCAACCACAAACCACACACTCTTCCTTAATTCTGCTTCCTCCTACATTCTCCCTTCAACAGTTCTTGATTTATATATTTCGATACCCCTTTGTTTTTGTGCATAAAGATACATGACCATTTTTTTCACTGAGTTGTGTAACACCAAAATGAAATTAGCTACCTTTACATCAATAAATCATGCCTTAAATCTAATTTCTTAATTTAATATAGTACATGCTCTTAATGTTTTTGTGATGGTCTAGAGCATCACTGCCCATCCTTTATTTTGAATCTATAGGAATCATTTTAGAGGAGTCTTTTAAAGTTGGTCTTCAGTTAGTATATGATTGAATGCATCTTTTCATTGGATAATTTAATTGACTTTCATTTTTAATATTTTTTGGTCTGTTTCATCTTCTTCCTCCCCTCTTCATTTTTGCTTTCTGATTTTACACTCCTTTTGCATTTCACCTTTCTCCCCCTTTTATATACAAGCTGTATTTTCTTTTTAATGTTTAATAATACTAATGTAAAAAAATGTTGTTGACAAAAGATGCCATCCACGCCAACACAACTTACCATCTATAGTAATATGACTCTATTATGCCAGGAAATTCTTGCCCAGAAAAATGAAGTTGTAAATAAGTTTATTGTTCGTTTGAGGAACTTGCTGAAAATCCATTTATCTAGACAACAGACTATTCCCCCTTTTCCCTTCAGGTCAAGGAACAATGGTCTATTCTTCCTACTAAACAATGGATTTGCTCAAAGTGGATTCATCACATTCTTGGTTATATTTGAAAGACTCCTTCAGGAAGTTCACCTTTCGGCATCCATCATTCCTCAACTGTATCACAAACTCTGCCAATACCAGTCAGGTCCCTGCATTGAAAGACCCACCTTAAATCAGACCACAAAAGCCTCACAGGCATCCACTCTAGGCTTTTCCCTCTCGGGATGCCAGTGAGACTCCAGCCTCCCTTACCGCACTAAACAATAAATCTGGCTTTGCTTGATCTGCAGGCTATTTTCATGGTCTCCCTGGGAAGTCGGCCGTCAACACTATCCCATTTTTACTCCTCCTGGCAGTTAACTTCACAATGGTATGAATATATTTCAATCTATTTTTAAAAGTCTAACTTTTGTAGATAAAGTATTAAGCGGGGCGCCGGGTGGCTCAGTCGGTTAAGCGTCCGGCTTTGGCTCAGGTCATGATCTCATGTCAGGCTCTGTGCTGACGGCTCCGAGCCTGGAGCCCGCTTTAGATTCTGTATCTCCCTCCCTCTCTGAGCCCCCCCTGCTCACACTGTCTCTCTCTGTCTCTCAAAAATAAATTTTAAAAAATTAATAAAAAAAGAATTAAGCAATTTTTATTTCCCCTAGGCCCTACTCCCTTTCTAGCTTTTGTTAATATGATATATGATATAAGAGTATAATGATGGGGCACCTCGGTGGCTCAGTCGATTAAGCGTCTGACTCTTGGTTTCAGCTCAGGTCATGATCTCACAGTTTCATGAGTTCAAGCCCCATGTTGGGCTCTGTGCTGGCTGCCCAGAGTCTGCTGGTGATTCTTTCTCTTTCCCTCTCTCTCTCTCTCTCTGCCCCTTCTCTGTTCATGTGCTATCTATGTCTCTTTCAAAATAAATTAAGAAAAAAATTTTTTAAAGATTACAATGAAGATGATCAGGATTTTACAAGATACTTGGTCTTTGAATAATCATTTCTTACCTTTGTATTAAGTTTTTTAAGCATATAAACATCTATAATGGAAAATCTAGATACGGTTTTATGTCATCTCCAACCTACCTCTTCTAGTACCTATTATATAGCATCTGTATAATCTGAGATTTTTCAACTCATAGATCTATCATTCATTTTCTTTCCTGCACCTTCTCATTCAAGAGTTATTTGTTAGGTATACAATATAGTGATTCAACAATTCCATACATCACCTGGTGTTGTATGTTAACTAACTGGAATTTAAATAAAAACTTAAAAAAATATAACAGCACAGGCAAGCAAAAAACAAAAAAAGAGTTATTTTTAAAATCTGGGCTCACTATTATTCTCTTTTGAATAAATTGCATCTGTTTTGATTAATAGTAGTTTTGTATACTCTCATTTTCCTTCTCTGAAATTATTTGACATATTCTTATGAATAGCAGGAAATGTCTTTGATTTCATTTTTAGGGAAGGTACTTTACATTTGCTGCCAGTGAAGTGACCTCATGAATTTAAATGCAAATCAGACAAAGGCCATTGTGAGGTATACAAAATTCAACAAGATATCATTATCTATATCTCCATCAGTGGTACAGATTTGAGAATATGTATTTAAAAAATGAGCTCATGAACTGACAAGTCTTCATCCGTGGGTAGAAATCCTATTTCTATGTCTTTATTTTATTTATTTATTTTTTATTTTTTTTAATGTCTTTTATTTATTTTTGAGAGACAGAGAGAGAGACAGCGCGAGCAGGGGAGGGTCAGAGAGAGAGGGAGACACAGAATCAGAAGCAGGCTCCAGGCTCTGAGCTGTCAGCACAGAGCCTGGCACGGGACTCAAACCCACGAATGTGAGATCATGACCTGAGCTGAAGCCGGCCGCTTAACCGACTAAGCCACCCAGGTGCTCCTCTATGTCTTTAAAATTCCATCATATTCATAAGTCTGAGTTAGCAAAGATCAATTTCATGTGCTTTAAAGTGGGAGGACAGGGGCACCTGGGTGGCTCGGTCGGTTAAGCATCTGACTCGATTTCGGCTCAGGTCATGATCTTGCGGTTCATGGGTTTGAGTCCTGCATCAGGCTCTGCACTGACAGCTCAGAGCCTGGAACCTGCTTCACATTCTGTGTCTCCCTCTCTCTGCCCTTCCCCCCCTTGTACACTTGCTCTCTTTCTCGCTCTCAAAATAATTAAACTTTAAAAAACTGCTTCAGTGAAAGACTACACAGGTCTACAGCACACTCTCTGAGCTATGCAGCTTTGTTACAACTCTGTAAGTTGCGGATAACCAAGCGATATGCAAATTGTGTCTTAGGTTCAGAGTGTCTTCACCCCTTCCCTTTGGGAAAAAAATCCAAAAAGTTGTCATCTTTGGTCACTGCCCATCTCAACATCCCTTTACTCCAGATAAATTTCTGCTATTTACACTTTCCCTTTGAACCCGTCATAACATCGGCCTGGGTCTTTCATATGTGTAAAATAAAATCTCGAACATTTTAGGCATAAAATGTTCATTTTGGTCTCTGTAGGTAAGTTACTGGCATTACCTTTCAGGAACGGTCAGTGCTATCTGATTCTCTCTTTCCCAGAAGTAAAGGTTAGAGCTGGCCTGACTTTTGTTTCCTAACAGATAACTTGATTTGTTCCTAGAGATACTCAATGTTTTGCGGGAGTTTTTTTCCCCTTGAAGATATAAATGCTATCATAGATGAATATTATCAGTTCATGATGAATTCAAAAATAGTAAATAGCCTCTAAGCTAAGACAAGACAAAAATTTAAAAAAATCATTCTGATGTTCCTAACTGTGAACTCTCCAGTTTAGTGGAATTTGTGGGTGTTGTTAAATATCGTTGAAACTGAAACAAACTACTGATTTTTTTCACGTTAAAAGCATTGAGCCATCCAGACAAGGACTGGAGGACACTGCACGAGCCTCCCTTCCTGTGCACGTGTTTTAGCTCATGTCCATCGGGTTTGTTCTGATCCAGCCTCATGGTATTATTTTTTTTTCAAGGATAAATTTTAAACATCTGATATGTACTATGATGTTATTTTGATCCGAGATTCCTTCTCCAGATTATTTGACATTCTTATGATATTCTCAACAAAGCCTGTGTGAGCTGTAATGATGCAGCTTCATACAAGTCTTGGTCTTAAAGCGTCAGAGTCAGCAAGCTCACGTTGGAAGCTTAAATAAAGAGAAATGCTTATTTTTAGAAGAGGAGAGCTCGGCTTAAAGCCATTTTTCCTCATCTGCATTTTCTTTCTCAAGACATTTTCGTTTTCATTTTTCACTTAGAAAGCCCCTCCATAAAAAAAGGAGCCATTTATTTTATTTCTGTGAATCACATGATGAGTTGAAATACATCAAGACTAAAAAATTCGGCAGCAAGGAATGCGAGGAGTTCTGAGCCATCTTGAGGTTATCCTACACTCTAGACCCTCCGCTCATCACCAGAGCCCCAGGTTTTTAAACATACAGATCAATCACAACACTATCTAGAAAAACTGTCCTCAAGATAAAGTCCACGGTATGATGTTAAGTGAAAAAAAGAGAGAGACAGACAAAAGTATGTATAGCTTGGCATTATAAGAAACCAAAATTAAAATAAATACATCATGTTGAGTTTATTTGATAAGAAAAAAAAGACTGGAGGGTAGCCATTAAACACAAAAACTATCTCCGGACTTAGAGATTAAAGGCGATTTGGATTTTCAGATTATACTTTCCTACACTCTAGGTGTTATATAAACAAGCTGAGATTAATTGACATGAAGAAAAAATAGTATCGAAGAAAATAAAAGAAGATTATTACTCTGTGATGACCGAGTTTAAGTATTTATGATCTCGTCCCCGAACACCTTACGCTCCAGCCATGCAGAGGACGTAACTGACCTTCACACAATCACATTCTCTGCTTTTGTTCTTTCTGCTTTAAGAAAACCTTGATTTTTTTTCAATGGCGTCATTTGTATCCACAGCATTTTATCCTGTTATCCTATTTCTTTCTGTGCTTTCTCCACTCACCTGTGGGCTCCTGCGGGCAAGGACTACATCTTACATATCTATGTTTCTCCCATGTCTCTGCCTGCCACCCAGGAGGGCTCTCTATTTGTCAAAAAAAATGAGAGAATGATCAATAAAACCCAAAACAAGATTATGGGAGCTTTGTTTTCTTTTTCTGTTTCATGCAAACTCTTACTTCTTGAGAGATCTGAGCATACTTACTGCCTCTCCATAAACTTACTGTCTGAACTGACATTCTTTTCTGCAAGTTCAGTGAAAAAGCCAAATATGGAAGGTCGGGCTGATGAAAACATCCTTTCTTCCAGAACAAACAGCAGAAACAATCTTTTGCACCTCTGGGGAGAAACTGGTTTTCTCTTAAGAAGTGTCCAGTCTATACATAAAGGAAGCCATGCTGCTGAATCACATCTAGGTCAGAAATTATCATCCTTTTGTGTACATCTCACTTATTTTGAAGTTACTTATTATTCTGGCAAAAATACACCTTGGGGAGCTCAGCAACTGTACAAAGGGAAGTTGGTTGGGTGTGTAATAAAAGAATTCTAGACTTCATAAAGGCTGCCCTATGACTATGTCCTCTTCTTTTCAATTAATCTGTCAGTGATATGTTTAATAATTACTGAGTACTATTTCCTCAAAGGACTCGAATCTCATTATCCGCCCTTTCATGCCTCGCCCCCATGAAGAAAGCAATCTTGTCAAAAAACCAAGGAGAACATGGAATCCTGGTGTTAGGGTTTGGATTGTGTCCCCCGACAAAAGATATATGGAAGTTCTAACCCCAGTACCTCAGAATGTGACCCTATTTGGAAATAAAGTCATTGTAAGTGTAATTAGTGCAAATGAGTCAGAGTAGAGTGGGCTCTGAAATCCAATATGGCTGGTGGCTTTGCAAAAAGAGAAGAGGCTCCGTGACAGAGACATACAGGGAGTACAGCTATGTGTCGACAGGCAGAGACTGCAGTGATGAATCCATAAGCCAAGGGATGCTAGAAATTACTGGCAAACACCAGAAGCTCAAAGAGGCATGAAGGGCGTCTCCCTAGAGTCTTCAGAAAGAATACGGACCTGCTGACACCCCATTTCAGACTTCTGGTCTCTAGAACTATAAGACAATACATTTCTGTTGTTTTAAGCTACCCAGTCGGCAGTACTTTGTTAGGGCAGCCTTAGGAAACTAATACATATAGATACATTCAACCCATTTCCCAGGATTTGCACCTAAGTTAGTGGTGAAAACAGAAAGTCCCTGACTTCTGTCCTCTGAGTGTATCTGTGGTCAAGGAGGAGAGAATTACAGCTCTCTGGTTGTAATTCGCCTAGTTCTGCTATAAATGTTGGCCAAGACGTGTTAAGTCTCGTAAGCTGTAGAAGGTGGAACGTGAATTTGCAGAGAGATAAACTTGCCTTCCCCTTAATTTTGCATTTAACCTTTTGTAAGGCTGGTCTGAAAGTCAAGAACAAACTCAGTAGGGCTAAAGTAGGCTGTAATTTTGCATTATCTTCCGGGTAGTCATTTATCTGTCCCGATGTACTGGGAAGTCAAGATTTCTGCTTATTAACCTTTCAGGGAAAGCAAGCCTGACTTTTCAGTTAGAAGCTAAAAGGACTAGGAACAATTACCTTAAATGGCACTGCATTTCGCATCAAGGAATTTGGCCTCCTGGCTGTTCTTTTTTAAGTGGCCATTTGTTATTACCAAATAGAGGGAACAGAAATGGGAATAAAAGATGAGCTACAATGAATACAATGTATAGATTCGAAGTAGGGAGTCTGTTTTCCTTGTGATCCACAGGAAAGCAAACACAAGACAGGGAGGCAGAAGGGATCCACCGTTGAGAGCCTAGCGTATGAATCCAGACTCCCAGATTTTAAATCCTGGCTCCTCAGGACACCTGGGTGGCTCAGCGGGTTAAGCGGCCGACTGCAGCTCAGGTCTCAATCTCACAGTTTCTGAGTTCGAGCCCCACATCGGGCTCTATGCTGTCAGCCCAGAGCCTAGAACCTGCTTCGGATTCGGCCTCTCTCTCTGACCCTCTCCTGCGCACGCTCCCTTGCTCGTGCTCTCTCGTTCTCTCTCTCTCTCAAAAATAAATAAACATTTAAAAAAAAGTCCTGGTTTCTCCATTCAGCAGCCTTAAGATCCTGGGCAAGTCACATAACCACAATGTGCCCCTCTTTCCTCATACATCAAGTGGGGTAAGAGGAGAGTCTCTCTCATAGGACTGGTGGAAGCAGAAAAAGTTCTTAGCATCCTGGGATGCCTTGGTGGCTCAGTAGGTTAAGCATCTGACTCTTAGTTTCAGCTCAGGTTATGATCTCATGGTTCGTGAATTTGAGCCCTGCATTGGGCTCTGCACTCACGGTGTGAAGCCTGCTTGGGATTCTCTCTCTAACTCTCTCTCTCAAAATAAATAAACTAAAAAGAATAAAAAATAAAATCTAGGAAAAAGAAGTTTTTAGCATCCAAATTCAAGAGAGAAAAGCGTTGGTTGTGTTTGACCCTAATCCATACTAGGAACAAGTAATCAATCACCGGAAGTGGTTTTAAATCCATCCCCAATTGTTCACAACTCAGCCTCCAGTAACTAAGCAGACCTGGAGAGTTCAGGCTTCTGAAAGCCTACCAACCCTTGAACCCCCGGCGCCAGCCCTTAACGCTCAGCTCCCTCTGCTTGTTCAGAGCCGCACTTAACCAGAACAGCGCTCCCTTCTCAGTAAGCAGGAAATTCAGCTTTTTATTTCAAATACTGAATGGTGGCTTCTTCCCTCAACACCTTAAGGATCAAATCACTGCATATATACATAGATCCCTTAGACAGTGGCTGCTATGTAGTAAGCAGTCAATAAATGCTCATTACAGGGATTACAAAACTATGGTGAGGGGCGCCCGGGTGGCTCAGTGGGTTAAGCGTCCGACTTCGATTCAGGTCATGATCTTGCAGTTTGTGAGTTCCAGCCCCGCATTGGGCTCTGTGCTGACAGCTCGGAGCCTGGAGCCTGCTTCAGAGTCTGTGTCTCCCTCTCTCTCTGAGCCTTCCCCGCTCAAGCTGTGTCTCTCTGGCTCTTAAAAATAAATAAACATTAAAAAAAAAAAAAACTATGGTGGCCCCGACCTACTGGATAGACCACCGGAAAGGACAGGCATTAAGTACGGCGTAGGAAAACCTTGGATTACGAGTAACTTGCTCTGCGAGTGTTCCGCGAGGCAAACAAACATTTTTAATAAATTTTAACTTGATAAACGAGCGATGTCTTGTAATACGAGTAATACGTGATGCCGAATGCCATGGGATCATAAGTGAGCCGATGGTTCTTGAAATTAGCTTTGATATACAAGTGCTTTGGATTACAAGCTTGTTTCCGGAACGAATGATGCTCCCAATCTAAAGTTTTCCTGTATTGGAAATCCAATATTCAGGAATCAGGACCAAGTCCATACCCGAGCCACCACTTAGCTATTTAAATGCAGGCAAATTGCCTTTCCTCTGTAAGAGAGGTTGGCAAACTGTGGCTGGCTACATCCAGCCCGCCACTTGTTCTGTAAATAAAGTTTTATTGGAACACAGCTACACCGATTTGCTTACACGAAAGCTGTGGCTGTTTCTGAGCTACAAAGGCAGAGCCCATCAAGAGACCGGATAGCCCACCAAGCCTGAGGTATTACAGAAACAGTCTGCCTGCTCTATCAGGGTCAAGTACCACAGACCTAAATGATGTCAGGACAGTCCCTTCTTCACAGGGCTATCACGAATGTCAGATATAAGAAAATACAGAAGGTGCACGGCAGGTAAGCCTGTGTCAAGGTTAGAATGCTGCCTGATGAATCAGTGGCAAAGGCCACAGTTTTTGTTTTTATTTTTTAAACTGAACTTGAATTATTTGAGGCAGGGGCTTGACTCTTGAGTTGGGCTGCATCTCTCACTCTATTTTAAACATTAGCTTGAGGGGCGCCTGGGTGGCTCAGTTGGTTAAGCATTCGGCTTCGGCTCAGGTCATGATCTCAGGGTTCGTGGATTTGAGCCCCGCGTCAGGCTCTGTGCTGACAGCTCAGAGCCTGGAACCTGTCTTCAGATTCTGTGTCTCCTCTCTCTCTGACCCTCCCCAGCTCACACTGTCTATCTCTGTCTCTCAAAAATAAATAAAAAGCATTAGAAAAAAACTTTAAAAGAATAAATATTAGCTTGACTTCAAACACCATTTCCCGGCCGGCTCCTGTAGCCATTTAAACGGGAGCCCACCATTCCAGATATCAGCCTTCACTCTACTTCTCTCTTTCTTCCAAGAGATCAACTGTAATCTCACGAGTCCTCTTCGGGTTTAATTATACACGTACATATTTTCTTTAACAGAGGGTAATTCGCACACAGCAGAGGCATAATCCATGTGATTTTAATTAACTGACCGCTGGCACCTGTTGTGTTTGGCACAGTTGCAGGCACTGGTGGAGGGAGGGGTCCCCTAAGCAGGGTCGGGAAGAAAAGCCTCTGTGGAGTGAAAGCATTGGAGCCCAGCCCATCGTGGGAAAGGTAGACCACAGCATCTGGGGCCGTGGAGAGGCCTTGAAGCTTGGTAAGTCTGGCTTCTTCAACGGGTCTAGAGTCTAGGAGAGTGACACAAAATGAGGACAAAGGCAGGTGAGGTGGGGATCATGCCCAAGCTAAGGAGACAAGCTTTTCTTCTAGCGCAGGAGAAATGGCTGAATCTTTTCAATACTGAAGAGCATTTGTGATCTGATTGGTTTTCTTCACAGATCTCTCTGGGTGCCCTTTAGAGAATGGATGAATGAATGAATGAATGAAGGGTGGGAGCCAGTCTTTTGGGTTCATTATTAAACAGTCAGCAGGGGAGGAGGGCTCAACAACTCTGCGGAAACCAGGAGGCACGGAAGCCCGACAGAGAAACCCTTGCTGTGGTGAGTGCTGGTGCCCTCGGATGTCGCGTGCCAGGCCGAGGAAGGGAAGCGCCGACTGGGGGACCAGCCGATCCGGACTTGCAGCAGGCGGTGCAGCGGGACCCCCCAAACGTTCTTGAGATAGTCTGTTGTGCAGATATTTCATTAAATGCTCGAGGTTCTAGCTAGCAACAGGCAGATCCACATGCAAACATGGAGCTCTGTGAGGCTCCAGTTTAAAGGAATCTACAGAAGGGACCCTATGTTATTACTGTGTTTTGTGAATTCTGGTAGGACAGGGTATGATTTAAAATCCTTTGCCCACAACACCTTGGTATTGTGTCTAAAAATAAATAACTAATACAGCCTGGAGTTCTTTGGCTGGGTCCAGATGCATAACTGGTCTGTTCCATTTTGACATACATGCCTAGTTCATTTATTTGCTTACTATTATTCTGGCTAATACATGTTTTAAAATATTCACAGTATATAAAGTACTGTATCAGGCACATACTGCATCTGATTCTCGTAAACCTTTATAATTATTAGGACTAATAACAGTAAGTGAATAACCATGAGAAGTGCTTAGAAGTGTTCTTCTCACTTAATTACTGTTAGTTGGTATCATCAGCTTCATTATCATTATTGCTATTAATATTACTCTTGGATGTGCTATTAACTCAACGATAGATGAGGAAACTGAGGCTCAGAGAAATTAAGTAACTTTGCCAAGATCAAATGACGGGTGAGAATTGAAATCCTAGAGTCTGACTTTAGAGCCATACTCTGAACCACCAAGTACACCAGATTTATAATGATAATTATCCAGTTGAACATATATTATTATTTTGGTAGCCAATATTTGAACCAGTTGCCTATCTGTGATGTCCATTTTAAGTTTTCTTATACACACACATGCAAACACACACACACACACACACACACACACACACACAGTTGTCCACATAAACACACATTCGTAATTCTAGGCGCACCTAAAATGGCTAATAATTTACAATAATGACTCCTTGTGTGATAAATGCGCTGTGCTTGTCAAGCAAAAAGCAAAAACAAAACATCCAAGGAGTTATTTTTTAAAACCTTTCAACCATATATTACAGACCTAATAGTTGAAATTAATTCTCAATGAAAAATATTCCATGATCATGATTCCAGTTCCTGACAAGAAATTCCCAGATGTTGCTACCATCATTTCGAGAGGTACAGTCCCTTACATGCAAAGACCTGCAGAAATTTCCAAAGATGTGTCTGATTAATGCACAACTTTAAAAAAAATTCATTTATGTGTCTGTTGTTTTGCTTAGCTCAGGTGGGTGTTTTTTGTTTTGTTTTGTTGAACGAGGTCTCAGGGAAGCGAAGAGAAGGCTGATTTCCATAGAAAACAGGCAGACCTGCAGGGCACTGTCAATATGGTGAATGCTATTAAATGGAGGCCATGGTGTTGCCTTGCCCTGTGAGCAAGCAGACTGGGCTGTGTCCTGGGCTGCGTCACCCACTGAGAAACGTAGCACTCATTTTGCTCGTTGGGGATCTTTGTGACAGGTTCCAGGCATCCGAACAGCTTTCTCTCCACTTCCTTCTGCTGTCGGCCCGTTGACAGCATATGCCAACAAGACCTTCTCCTCGTTCTGTTCGGTGACTCGGGAGCACGCAGGGCTTGAGTCGAATTACAAAATAATTCTCATTTGTCCTCTTTATTTAAAGTTCACCGAAGCGGAGCTCTTTGCCAAATTAACTGGCAGGCTCCGTGTCCATCCCCAAACTGGGCTGGCGCAATGGACAAAGGCCCTCTTCATTGTCCCCCCCGGGAAACCACCTATAAAGCCCCTCCTTGCTTTAGTGACTGTGGGATTCCAGGTCGCCCTTCCTACCCTGTGCCCTTGTCTGAGTGCCAGAAAGTAAATGGGGTGGCAGTGTGCCAACCCAGAGGCCAACACTTCTTTTTCCCTCACAAAAGCTTGACTGTATTTAAATTTCTGGCAGAGGCCTCTCAGGAAAGAGAGGAGCAGACCACAGTCTAGGGGTGGTCACGGGACCCGTGTGGTCATGGATGGCCCATAGGCGGCCAATGAGATAGAAGCAGGAATCCCCTGAGCATCCCGAGGAAGGGGTTTTCACCCCCGACAAGAGGACGGCACTGGAGAGGTCTCTGCGCCACTGGCCCTTGCTTGGGAAATGACTGGGTAAAGGCGACCAGGCTCAGAAGAGTCTGGTCCAGCTCACAGCTAAGTGCAAGGTTCAGGGGAGTGCAGGGATGCTAAGCCGGAGCCCGGATATTGCGGGGCCACCAAACCATCACCAGCAAATTGTTTGTGGCCAGAATTTCACCTCCGGTGAGAAAACAAAACCCTTCTCCAAGATCCTGCAAGTGACTGTTCCCTTACTTGCAACCCAAATCATTCAAGTCTCCTACACCAGTGCTCTGGGATCTTATGCCTCTCCCTCCACCTTTCTACAGGAGTGTGGGGGTTAAATTTGGGACAACTTCCCGTGTCAGTCCTGAAGAAGTGACTATTACAAAGACGGCTTGGTTCCCACTGGGATGAGCTGAAGGCAGTGGCCACAGGCTGTGAACATTTCTGTACATTCCTGCTGAAAATAATGACAACGACGTAAGGCCCTGACAGCTCTTTACTAAGGTCACATTTTAGGATTCTGTTAATAGTGAGCAATTTTGAGGCACATGGGAACCTCTCCCCCAGAGCGCGGGCAGGCTCACTTGCAGTTTACCCATCAGCAGTGCATTTCCTGAGGTCAATGTTCCTCATGTGCCCCTCAAATCCCCTAGACCTCTCCGCTTGAAAGCCTGCCTTTTCTCCTCTGCCCTGGGACCTGGAGGGCAAGGAGGGGGCCACGCCAGACTCAGAGCTCATGCTGCTTGCCGTGCATAACAAAGTCCTTTGTCTCTGACCCAGGAGACTTGTGTCTTCTGGTAGCATGTAGGAAACTGTTCTCTTGCAGGTACGGTAAAGTCTCGGACCTTTCTCAGGTCTCACTGGGCCTGTGGAGCAAAATGTCCCCCTAGATGGGAGTCAGACACTCCCACCTCCTAAGACGACGGCCTTCCCTCCCATCATCCCTCCCAAGAAAGTCTAAAGCAACTGCTTCCTTGAAGTCATGATGCTATAGCACTTTAGAACATAGTCTTTGAAACATGACTGACCATTGTAGAGCCTACCATTTACCAACGGACTGTGTGCAACTTTTTTAAATTCTCTGAGTTCCAATTTTCTCATAGGAAAATTAGATTAATAATGGTACCTTCGCAAAATGTTTTTGTCAGTTTTAACATTCTCGAAGCATGATTGTGACATCTCAGACATAAGCAAACAATCCTCGCCATTCCCTGCGGTCCAAACCACAAGTCTCTTTCCTTGATGATGGCGAAATTCCCCTGACCATTTTCTCTGGTTCCGCTCTTGTCCTCTTACAATTCATTTCCCAAAGAGCGGCCAGAATAACATTTCAGAAATCAAGTCATGTCTTCCTGCCCCTAACCTTTCCAACAGAACAGAATCACACGCCAAGTCCTCGCTGTAGCAGATAAGACCCTACGTGTGAAAATCCCTGTGTAGCCTAATTCATCAATCCATATTTCACTGTGCTCCTTGAACAATTCAATTCATTCCAACCTTTGGGCATTTGCACCTGCTAATACCGCTACAAGGAGTGCTTTCTCTATGGATCTTTCCAGAGCTCACTACGGCTCATCATTTACATCTGCACTCAAATGCACTCCTCTGGAAAGACTTTCTTCTATCACTTTACTAACATGTGTCCCTACCAGTTACTCGATTCCTTTATTCCTTTTGCTGCCACAGAACTAACTGAAATTACTATGTTTTTTGTTTACTTAGAAACTTTGGTTGTTCTCCTGTCAACGGGATGTGAATTCTATCTCGTTAATTGCTATAACTTTTACATCAAGAAGAGTGCCTGGAATCTAGTTACACTGTTGAATGAATGAATGAATGAGCAAACAAATTAGTGTCATGCTTCTATCATTAGGATAGTAAAGAAGCCAAAGTCTGTAGCCACTGAATGTCTTGACACAAGACTGAGTGACCAAGGAAATAACAATCCTCAGGTCTTTCCCAAACCCATGTTTATTTATGGAAAGTCGGTGGGTTGTGGTCAATGTTATATCGTATCTTTTTTTTGAATGTTTCAACTAAAGAATACTGAGGAAATTAATACTGAGGAAATCAATACTAAGGACACTAAAGAATACTGAGGGAATACTTTCGTCTCTAAAGATCATCCTTGTGAATTTTGCAGAGAATTCCTGGAGAGGGACTATTTCTAGTCACAAGTATTCCCTTGACAACTGTGCCCACAAGGACTAAGTCTCCTTACGGGAGATAAAACATTACAGGGATTGAAAGGTATCACGGTAGGCTCATAAAAAACCTACAAAGATGCAGAAAAACAAACTTTTATGTTGTTGACTTCTGGATGTGTGACTTTGAGAATTTGGGCCTTTATTAGACATTTATGGTCCAAAATAACATTTAAGAGTAATCTGTTACATTTGAGAGTAATCTATTCCATACGAAATGCGCAGTTTGGGGACAGTTACCTAACGTGCATTTTCCTTATCATTTGCAAATAGTGTTTTTGTGTGGGGTGGAGGAGGAGCTTTTCAAAGGCATGATGTTTCCCTAGAAGCGTACTTTAGGCTTGAGTCTTACCAAATACTCCGTGCGGGTAACACACAGCCATGGCAGGTCTAGGTTCTTTACAATTTCTCTGCAATATTCAGGCTTCGCCTGCTGGCATATATTAATGTAACAAAACTGCACAGTGGATTGTAAATGTCTTGCAGTTTACAAGCAATCTGAAAGACTGCTTCTCACATTGTTTATCACACTTCTTGGCAGGTAGTATGTGTTCAGAACAAATTTATTAATGTGTTGGTTATATGAATAAGGAAAAGAGTTTTATTATGAAAAGGAAATATGTTAGTACAGCCTGTCACGGCTTAGGACTGATATGGTGACTCTGATGGTCTCAGTTTCCCTATATTTTTGTTGTGTGGTTCACTCTTAAGTGTGTCTCAGGACAGCCATATGCTGTCACTGTTACAGCCTTTAGGTCCAGATTCGGGCCAGGAAAAAAAAAGAAAGGGCAAATAGGAACATGTGAGTTGAGTTTTTGTTTGTTAATTTTTTATTTCAGAGAGAGAGAGAGAGAGAGAGACAGAGCATAAGAGGGGGAGCGGCAGAGGGGGAGAAAGAATTTAAGCAGGCTCCACACTCTGCACAGAGCCCGATGTGGCACTTGTTCCCATGACCCTGGGATCATGACTTGAGCCAAAATCAAAAGTCATCACTCAACCCACTGAGCCATTCAGGTGCCCCTGAGAAAAAATGTAAAAGACTTCCTAGGGAGTTCCACCAAGAAACTTCCACTGACATCTCACTTGCCTGAACTTGTCATATGGTAAGCCCTATATTCACGGGATGATATCAAAGGTAGACTTCTAGGTGGATGCTTTGCTTTCATTATCAAAATCACAGCCTCTTTTAGTAAGAAAAAGAGGTTGAAGATTTACTGGGTGGGCAACTTCTGCCTAAATAATGTATTATCACCATCAATTTCCCTTGATTTTGGAAGACAGACATCCAAATCACACAGATTCAGAGATGAAAGATACAGTTTTTGATATGGACTAGTTTCTGGCTTTCAATCCATATATCCTGATGGATCTATTCTCAAATTCTCTGAAAAATTAAATACCCCAATTCAGGGGTTGTATCTAAAAAGATGAAAATAAAAATACAGCATGTCAAATAAAAATTTTAACTAGAGAGTGATGATGGTTGTTGAAACGCTACATGTTGAATAATAACGGTATTATGACATAGCAGATGCTAGTTGATCATCAGAGATTGTGATGCACCTGATAAGCTTAAGTATAATTAAAAAAAGACTATCAAAAAATGAGATCATTTAGAAGAGTCCATTTGGAAAACAGGCATTATCATTTCCATTATTGACAGGACACTGATGAGGATGGGGGGGCGGGCACAGTGAGGATGGTGATGGGGATGATGGTGTTTGGGGGGCTGTGGTGGACATGCCTAGCCCTGTTCTAAGTACCCGACACATCCCATCTTGTTGAAAATTCACATCCAGTCTATAAAAGAACTAAATATTTTAAACCCCATCTTATTTATTTTTTAATGTTTATTTATTTAAGAGAGAGAGAGATTGAGAGAGAATGCATGCAAGCCAGGGAGGAGCAGAGAGAGAGGGAGACACAGGATCCGAAGCAGGCTCTAGGCTCCGAGCTGTCAGCACAGTGCCCAATGTGGGACTCAAACTCACGAATCGTGAGATCATGACCTGAGCCCAACTCAGACGCTTAACAGACTAAGTCACCCAGATGCCCCTAACCCTATTTTACAGGTAACTGAAGAGAGTAACTAACAGCCCCAAATGCATTTGATCTGTAAGAATCTGAAGTCTGGCCCAGCATCTGGCTCTTAATTCTCACATTATACCATTTCCCTGGGGATAAGGAAAGGGAGGTCCAGCAGGACTCAGAAGATCTGAACCTTCATCGCAATGCAAGTCTGTCACCATTGGCTTTATATCCATCTCGTTCTGCCCTCACTGAAGACCCATCCCTACTTCCTTTGTGTCTGTGATTGATCCTGGACCAATGGGAAGCCTCCAGAAGAGTGAGGTCCAAGAGACACTGTGTTAGTGCGTCCACCGCATCATGAAAAGCCGAATGGAGGGAGAATCTCATTCTCGGACTGAAACTGGTGAAGAGCAAATGTTTACAAATCCTGCTGCAAATGTTTTTCACCCACATGCCCTTCTGCGCTTCCCTACCTCCTCCTACTTCCCTCCTTTCCAAAACCTCGTGCTCCTTGGAAGACCAGTGACCTGGTTACCAGACTCCTCAACCTGCCTCCTAGTCATGGACGCTCTCTCACTCATGATGTCAACTAAACTCTTACTCTCCTCTGAGAGCACAGCTCTTCTGCAGGCGTGAAGAGGACTTACACTTTCCTCCACACCCGCTTCGGCAGGGCCAAGGATGGCTTCGCTTCCTCCTGGCTTCTCACCACCTCTCCTTCGCCACCACGTGACATCCCAGTGGAAAACACCCTCTGCTTTGGGAGTCACGGCATCTACTGTCCACTCAGCGGCTCACTTTCTCCCCCTAGTCACCCCCTCGCCTCACACAATCTTCTTGAAATCTGTAAGTCAGACCACGTCGCTGATGGTCTAAAACCACCTGAAGGTCCCCAAAACACAGAGAGTTGAATCTGAAAGCCTTACCGTGGCCTGTAAGGCCCTAAAACATTTGGTTCCATTCTCATTTCCTGCCTCTCCCCAAGCGCATCTCAACTCAGAGCCTGAAAGTCACACTTCCATCTGCCCGGCCCTGGTTCCTTCTCTCACCTCCTGCAGGTCTTGGCTCAAGGATCTCATTCCAGAGGTCTTCTCCAGCCAACACATCTGAAACAGTGATGGTCTCCTACCCCCCATCTGATTCGCTATTCCCTATGCCTTCTTCTCTCTTTCATGAGTGAGAGGGCATGAAATGGCACTGTTATATTCAATGGTGAATCTCCCGTGTCTTCAGTCTCTGGCACATAAGATATAGTCAATCAATATATGTTGACTACATGAATGAAGAAATAATTTTCTAGTTATCTTTCCACACTCTTTCCCTTCCCTCTCTATACTACACTGTAATTATCCCCATTTTCCTGTCTTGCAGAATAGTCTATGAACTCGCCAAAGGCTGGGCTTCACCCTACCTTTCTCTGTCTCACCTCCACTGAGGAAGGACCTGACATGTGACAAACCTGGAAAAATATTTGTTGAGATGGACCTTCCTCTCTTTCATTTCTTACCTTTCCTGTTGTCCCCAATTTTCAAATGGGAAACCAGAGGCCCAGAGGCAGTCAGAGAATCCCCAGCTAGTGGACGGGTGAGCCAAGATTTTAACTCACATATTTCTACTCCAAGCCAAGCTCTTCTTTTTTTTAAATCTTGTTTTTCCTACTAATGGCCTATCCTCCTCTCGAATTGATATATACAGAAGCTTCCAGCATCGTGCACATGCTGTGAAAAGTTATGTTTGAGACCTTGGGATCCTTAATTTGTCAAATGTTTGGAAGAAAAATATGCTGTTCTAATTATAGAATGCAGATGGCAATTTGAAAACGTACAAACTATGTCATTTAACAAAGTAGAACATGAGAGAATCATGCTTCACAAAGTGACCTTATTTTCTTAAAGAAACAATTTTTGAGAATCTTACTTTGAAAGGCATAAACAGGCTGCCTCCTCATTCTTGATTATAAGGATACCTAAAGCAAGCCCATTAAGTACCAGTTACAATAATTTTAACCATCAATTATAAAAGTGGGCCTTTCTAATTATAGGCAACATTTAGCATTTGGGGCTGAGTTATTGCTGGTTATATAAGTTGCAGATCTAACTAAAGCCAAATATACCCTCGCTGGATTTTACCCCACATTTCTAAATTTCTAATTATATTGTGATGGCATCAGCACTACCCTTTGCAAAAATTTTAAACCTCATGACTCAGAAATAATCTGCAGGGAAACTTCCAGAAGCAAGGGAAAAACGGGAATCAGGACATGGCCTAGTATCAAAACCAAATATCACGAGGAATAAGCCCTTAAAAACAGAGGTAGCTATGACCAGCCAATGCAATTACGTAAGTGAGTCTTCTAGAATGACATGAAGACTGCAATCCTGCCATTTCTGATGTGGAATGCACACTAACCATAAGCCAGGGGAGGAAAACATGATGTTTCAACCCCCACCACATCCCCAGGGCGTGGCACGAAGCAAGAGAGCAAAGAACTGAATTAACTAACTCCACAAATACTTACCGAGCAGGGAGAAGACCAAAGATCACACCTTTACGGAGTCTATATTCATGTCGTAATGAAGACTGATTATCAAACTACTCAAGAGGTCTTTAAAAATAGGCCTGTCAGCTGTCTGAGATAGTAAAAAGGGCTCCTGCCTAAAATATAAACTCACTGTTTCCCCAAACGTTGGGTATGAAATCAGTTCAGGTATTAAACATTTTTTTAAGTGACAATGCCCTTATTTGAACATGTATCAGAAAAAGACTGTTTCTCCACTTAAGGCAGTGAGATGTTTTATAAATATACACATATATATCAATAAACGTTTACAATTATATCATATTATCATGTTATATAAATTATATAGAATATATAAAAACTATATATACTATAAATATATAATATGCATAGAGACATACAAAAAGACATCACATATAATACATATTTATATATTCCATATATTTATATATATTTTTAGAGAAAAAGGGATTTTTCCATTAAAAATTTTTTTTAATTTTTTTTATTATTTATTTTTGAGAGAGAGAGAGAGAGCGCGTGAGCAGGGGGGGTCAGAGAGAAGGAGACACAGAATCTGAAGCAGGCTGCAGGCTCTGAGCTAGCAGTCAGCACAGAGCCCAATGCGGGGCTTGAACCCACGAACCGTGAGATCATGACCTGAGCCGAAGCCAGACGCTTAACCGACTGAGCCCCCCAGGTGCTCCGGGATTTCTCCATTTAAAGAAAAACACCACATAAGTAAGAAGAGGGGTCGTATGATACATGATATGGTGGCCACTGGGAAGGTGACATGTGATCAAAGTGTTTTGAACACAATCGCCTCAGAAAGTGATTTTTAACCTACATAACTCCAAATTGTAGATGCGCAAATGCTTGATATTAAGAAGAGTCACTTAACTCTAAAATGTTTTGTCAGGGGCACCTGGGTGGCTCAGTCGGTTAAGCCTCCGACTTCAGTTCAGGTCAGATCTCACGTTCGTGGGTTCAAGCCCTGCGTCAGGCTCTGTGCTGACAGCTAGTTCAGAACCTGGAGCCTGCTTCTGGTTCTGTGTCTCCTTCTCTCTCTGCCCTTCCTCCTTTCATGTTCCCTCTCTCTCTCTATCAAAAATAAATAAAACATTAAAAAAATTTAAAAAATAAAATGTTTTGTCAAACACATAAATTTATATATATATATTATATATGTATGTACACACACATAATAAAAAAACTAATTGTGCAATAGCAACAATATTGCAGCTTTATCACATCGCAGGCACGGCTCTAAGCATTTTGCACATTTCATAGCATTTAATGCATACAAAACAATTATGAGATAGATAAATTTCCTGCTTCATCTTATAGTCTAAGGAACTATGGCATAATAAGAAAATGTAATTAGAGATGTAAGAATTACAAAAAAAAAGAAGTAAAGCATTCCTATTTTCATATGACATATTTATACATCTGGGAAACCTAAACACATTGGTGGGAAATTATACAAACAGTAAGATAATCTAATAAAGTAGGAGGTATAAACCAATATGCTAAAACCAATACACACACACACACACACACACACACACACATACATATATGGGAAGGCAAATAAGAGTGAACAAATGAATAAAATACTTAGATGTACACTGGACAGGAACAGTTCGAGAATTATGGAGAAAACTATAAATACTCCTGAGGGACCCAAAACTGAACATGGGCAAAAGGAAAGACACAGCGTTATATGGAGATATTGCATCATAAAAATGCCAATTCTCTATAACTTACCTTATAAACTTGACATTACCCAATAAAAGGGCAAAAGGATTTCTTGGAGCTAGACACGTTTATTATAAAGTTTAGTTGGCAGAACAAAAAGGCAAAAAAAAAAAAAATCAAGAAAATCCTAAAAAAGGCTAGAGGTGGACTGGAAAACAGCTAGCTCTAGCAGATGCTCACACACACATCAAGCTTCTAAAATTAAAAGGGTGTGATGTCGGTGCATGGATGGACCTGGAGAACAAGGGGTCAAAAAAGAAGTCTAGAGAGAGACTCAAGTGTATGCAAATTTAGTACGCAATGCATTCGGAATTGCAGCTCAATTGGGCCAAGATGGACATTTCAGTAAGTGATGTTTGACTAGACTGTTATACAGAAAAAGATAAAACTGAGTATGATCCTCATACTGTACACAATAATCTCCAAATAATTAAAGATTCCGAGGCAAGGAAAAAAATGAAATAATACAAAATATTTTTTAATTGATGAATCCCTCTGTAACTTGAGTATTTGAAAGCTTTCCTAGTTATAATTCAAAAATCCAGATGCAATAAAGGATAGGATTGATAAATTTGACTACTTAAAAATAAACTTTGGCACCATAAGCAGAGTAAAAATGTAAATTACAAAATGGGAAAAAGACATTTGCAACTTACACGAAAAAATTAATACCCCTAAGACATAGAGCGCTTCTAAAAAAAAGAGAAAAGTTCAACACTTCTCTGTTAGAAAAACAAGCAATGAATGTGAACAGATGGTTCAGAGGAGAAAATGCAAATAGACCTTCAACATCAGAACAGGTGTTCACTGTTGGCTCACAAGAAGAAAGTAGGTAAAATCCCTGGCATCGTGGGAAGGAAAGCATCCACGGTGGACCTGTGATCCCCTCCTGCTTTTCTTGAGATTAACTTCAAACAGACCCTCTTTGCAACATCCCAGCATTTTTACTAGGCTCTATCTGGGTTGTCTAGATTGCCCGTCATAAAGAAAGCCCTGGAATTTCTTAATATGTGGAGCAGAGATAGCTGGAAGTTGGGTCTCATAGAACAGAAGTTGGTTCCCACATGACCAACAGAGTTTAAACTCCAAAGGCTCACACTCAGCTTCCTCGGCTGACTTGTGCTCCACACATTGTTACTGAAACACGTCCCAGTGGGGGTGAGAGATAGTTTGGTAAGGTGCATCTGATGGTTTGGGGTCTCTCCAGAGAAGCATGCTATGTCTTTGCCTCTATTTTCCTCATTTTTTGAATTATTAGTGAAGTGTGGTGTTAGGTAAGGTCTATGTTTTACCTGAGTCTGCTCTGACAATTTGATAATTTGCAGTGAAGTAGTCACTATTATACACCTATTAGGCTGACAGAAATAATGTGTTGGTGTCACTGTGGGGAAAGAAGCATGTTTATACAACTGCTGGTAGGAGAACAAAATATATGCAGAATTCAGCAACACAGAGCACCAACATTGATTTAGCACTCCCTTTTCCAGGAATCAATCCTAAAGATACACAAGCAAAAACCAAAACAAAAGAAAACAAACAAAAAACTCAATACCCACAAATGCAAAAGGCCATTAAGAAGCCCTGTTTGAAATAGCAGAGGATCAGAAACAAGGCAAGAGCCCATCGGTAGAGAAGTGATTTCACAAGCAACAGAACATCCATCCGATGGCGGACTATGCAACCGTTAAAAAAAATAAGGAATGTCTTAACATTAATATGCTGCTACTGAGTCGTTTCCAGAAAATACTGTTAAGTGAAGAAAGCAAGATATAGAACAGTACACATAACATCTGCACTTTATCTAAGAAATGACCACTATACAAATGCATACACACATCTGATTATATTATAAGCAAAAAATGGGAGGACAAACCGGAAATCCTACCACAGGGCAAAGGAGAAAATATGGGCAGGGATAGAAACTAACACTCTCTGGATATTTCTTGATTTATGGACTTAAACTTTATATGTTCATATGGGTATAAAACAAAAATAAAACAAATTCTTTAATAATAATTAAAAAAACTCAAAGCAATCCCAAAAATGAAAGCAAAATAAAACAAATTGATGTTGATTGGTGGTTTACCCAAACAGACAGAAATTATTTTAAGACACAGTAATCTGACTGCATATCCTTAGTGGGATAGGTCAAAAGAACAAAGCTATTTTCCTAGTAAGAGTGGTATTATTTTTCTCAAACACACAGACACACACACATAAATATATGCATGATTAATCATATATATGCAAATGCTAATAGCGGTATTATTATTCTGACATAGGCACACATTTATAAATATGATTAAAAAGCAAATAGGGAATTATGCTAATATCATTATTAACTAAGATTTTTCAGCACCAAGGTAAAGAGACTCAAATAAATTAAATCAAAGAAGTGAAGTAAAAATCTTGTAACCATAGATTTAAATGGATAATAGCGGTGGTAACTCATAGTTTGTCCTTGGGAAGCAAGTGCATGTCTTACCTGAACACTGAAAAGGCCCAGAGGCAAATCAGCCTGGTCTAAGTGACCCAGCACCTAGCCTGTGTCCTTTAGAAACCATATCCTTTTCACAAGAACTATGGCTCTTTGGAGAAATGGCAGATCCCAAGTCTGAGGCAGGCAAAGGACACCAGAGTGAAGAGAATCTCACAGAAATTGAATCAAGAGGTCTCAGGAGCAAATTGAAGAAGCACTCTTGGCCAAAGATAAAAAGAGTTAAGTCTCAAGTAATGGAAAGTGAAAGAAAGAAAGGAAGGAAGGAAGGAAGGAAGGCAGAAAAGACTGGGTGGAAAGACAAGTGTGTTACGAATACATTCATAATAATACCAAAAGGTATTACCAAAACCAACCAAACAAAAGAAATCCTTACTGGAACCCGTGGGGAACTCTAGTAAATACAGGGGGAATCAAGCACTGTTCCTGCTGGAACTGGGAGCCGTACCTCGGGGGAGCCATGTGTCCGACCAGGGAAAGTTTCAGCACTGGAGGTGCCAGGTAATACACACAAAAGAACCGGTAAGACAAGACAATACACTAGGGCATCTGAATGGCTCGGTTGGTGAAGCGTCCGACTCTTGATTTTGGCTCAGGTCATGATTTCCCTCCAGGCTTTGTGGGTTCAAGTCCCGCATCAGGGTCTGTGCTGGCAGTGAGGAGCCTGCTTGGGATTTTCTCTCTTCTCTCTCTCTGCTCCCACCCCCTCCAACACTTGGGCTGTCTCTGTCTCTCCCAATAAACTCGAAAAAAAAAAAAAAAGACGAGACAATTCACCACCTTCAATGCCCCACTGAAATAATAAATCAAAGATTGCTGAAGCCATTAGGTGAAAAGCCAGTAAGGAACTCTATAATGGATGGGTTGGGCTAACAGCACTTAACCCCAACGGTCAGTCGTGACAACACATAAACAACGCTGGACATCGCACACCTGACCGGTCGCAAGAGGAAGCACACGGCACCACTTCCGCCTATGACCTACTCCTGGGGTGGCAGGCAAGGAACGGGACCTGGCTTACAAAAATATTAAATGATAGAATGACTTCTTAAATGATACCACAGGCGTGCAATCAACAAAACCCACATGGCAACTTAGGGAACAATCTGGTTTCTCCGACAAATAAGTGTCGAGAAAAGGGGGGAAGGGGAAGGGGAACCCGCACACTAAAAGACGTAACAGCCAAAGGCAATGTGTGGGCCGTGTCTGGATCCTGATTTGAAAAAAGGAAAAATAAATGGAAAAGATGTACAATACAATCAGAACAACTTGAACACTGAAGGATAGTTTATAAAATCAACGAGCTATGGTTATTTTGTGTGTGTGATGATGGTGTTATGGTTACATTAAAATTTAGAGGGGGAGGGGCTTGGGTGGCTCAGTTGGTTAAACTTCCAACTCTTGATTTCAGCTCAGGTCATGATCTCACGGTTTAGGAGTTCGAGCCCCACAGTGGGCTTTGCACTGATAGTGCAGAGACTGCTTGGGATTCTCTCTCTACTCTCTCTCTACTCTCTCTCAAAATAAATAAAATAAACTTTAAAAAACACTAGAGGTACCTAGGGAACACTGATAGATGAAAAGAATGTGATATCCAGGATTGGGGTCAAGATAATCCAATAGCTGAGAGGTAAGGGGCAAAAGAAAGACATTTAGATACAAAACATCTTTGGCCATGGACTGAAAATGGCTGAATCTGGTTGATAGATGGTTGGGGTTCCTTTATACCATCCTCTGTACTTTTGTGTGTGTTCGAAAAATGTTCCATAATAGGCTAGTATATACATACACACATAGAAACGGACACAGAGATGTTAACTAACTTACCCAGGGTTGCACAGTTACTGAGTGATTGTGCTATTAACCACTGCATAAGTTAAAGTGTGTTAAAATTATGAAACATTTGAGAGAGAGATTGTGTCTCATCTTTTTAAAAATCTCCAGATTTTAACAGAGTATTTAGCATGTAGTTACCCAAGAAAGCTTTCCTGCATGAAATATTTTTAATTACTCATGCCTGGTTTTGTTTCCAGAATGATTTAGAATAAATAAGTGAGTAAAGTCAGTACACAAAGCTGTATTATGAAATTAGGACCTTTATTCAGATGTGATATCCACATTTGGGTTTGATATTCATGTAACCCATCTTGAAAACATAAACTTCATTATTCAATTTTTTTCTAACACTGGAATTCAATAATGTAATATTGATCCTACTATTTATTCAGCTTCTTAATATACTTGAATTTAATAATTTATTGAGGAAGGTGTTTTTGCTGAACAAAGTACAAAGCCCTGAAGAAGAAAAGCTGCCGTGGTCCAAGGCTATCGTCTTCCTTCTTGCAGCCATTCATTCCACAAACTCTACTGAGCACCTGCGAGGAGGTGTCCCGCTATGTTTGTATTTAAAGCCAGAGTTGCAGTTAAGAAAAGTGCAATATGGGGGCACCTGGGTGGCTCAGTCGTTGAGCCTCCGACTTTGGCTCAGGTCATAATCTCATGGTTCTTGAGTTCAAGTCCCGAGCCGGGCTCTGTGCTGTCAGTGCAGGGCCCACTTCAGATCCTCTGTTTCCCTCTCTCTCTGCCCCTCATCCACATTCTTTCTCTCTCTCTATCCCTCTTTTTCTCTCAAAAAAGAAACATTAAAAAAGTGCAATATGTAAGTTAATCCATTTCTCTGTGATTCTCATTCCCCTAAAGTTAATATGAAATCCTATTTATTCCATACCAAAACTCCCAACTTCATCCTCAAAGGTCCACACGAAGACTCACCTCCTACAGGGAGCTGGCCCTGACTATAGGCCCATTTCCTTCTTCTAACTTAGTACAGGATGCCTTATATACGTTGAGTTCCTGATTCCCCACCATGTAAATTCCTTGTCACTCCACCTATGTTCATGAAGATAGAGCATGTCTTTCGTGTTTCCACTTCCTATAGTACATGGGATTAACACCTTGCATATGGCGGAACCTCAGAATAGTGATATGTTCTCGGATTACTGATAACATCAAAAGCAGTAACATGAACCTTGCCAAGAATGCTATTAGGAGTAGTAACAGCTAATGGTCTTTGAATTCTTACTGTCTTCTCAGTTTCTTATTATATTTAACCTTCCCGACGACTCTGGGTTAGTTACAATTATTAATCCATTTTACTGTTGAAGAGACTGAGTTACAGACAGTCAGCAGAAAGGAAGGGACTGGACCCTATAGAGCCATTTAAGTGTGCAATTAAATGGTTTTTACCATTGAACATTTTCATCACTGAAAGCGAAACATAACAAAACGACTTTCACCCATTAGCAGTTACTCTCCATTTTCCTTCAACCTCTCTAGACGTTAGAAAACTACTCATCTCATTTCTGCCACTAATAGGTTTACCTTCACGGCATAATAAAGAGAACTTGTATGTTTATGTTGCCAAGTCTCAAGCAAACAGAAAAGTAGTGAGAATGTCCCAACGGAGACCCATGTACCCATCACCATGATCTAATGTTTAATATTTTGCCATATTTTATTTGCTTTTTGATTATTTCATTGTTACTTTTATACTTTCAAGTATATGGGCAACCATTTGGACATTTTACCCTAGATCCTTCAGTATGAATCTCAAAACACTGAGGACATTTTCCTACATAAACTGCAATGCATATGTAGAGGCACCCACGAAAGTATTTCCTTAATATCATCTAATACCCAGGCCATATTCAAATATCTTCAATTGTTTCAAAGTCATCTTTTTCAACTGATATGTTAAAACTTGGATCCAGTGAACGTCCACAAATTGCATTTATTATGTCACTTTAAATCTAGAACAGAACCTCCTTTTAAAGTCTCCTTTTTAAAATAACATACAAGAGACCGGGTAAGTTGCTCCATAATGAGTTTGTGTATTTGCTCGCTTACTTGATCTTTGTTTGAGTCTTGGATTGTCAGGTCCAGGAAAGCACTGGCTCTGCCTGTCTTGTTCCTTGGAGAGTTCACGGTGCTTCTTAAACAAGCAGGTGAGTGGGTGAGTGAGGGAATGAGTGAATTTCCATGATAGGAGTGGGGAGAAGGCACTATGGGAACGCTGAGGGGTCATTTTTATATAGGTCCCCCTTTAAGACCCCAATGAACTACAGAACATAGAATACAGAGACTCCAGATTTTTAAATTTCCCCTGCCTTGAAGGGGAGCGTCTCTCTTTGAAATGTCCTCATTGATGGCAGGCACATATCTGGATCCCTATTTAATTAGAAGATGAGCCATGGTATTAAATTTTAGGGTCACCTTCTTCTTTGATACTCAATTGGTCTTTTCATCTTTCTCAAACCTCTGCTACTTCTGTATTCATCTTCCAAGAGAGAGAATTAAAATTCCAGCACTGTGACATGGGCACCAATCTTTCGGCTTTAGAATAAACCCTTTGGCTTCTGAGGTTCACAAGGATGATATAGAGTCCGGGTGGGGGAGGGGGAGGCATGACTTCCAGCTACAGTTTTCCTCCTGAACTTAAATGATCTCGGTCTTTAGTTTAGACGTGACTAATGTAAAATGGTTCCCATGGCATTTAGAAGGAATTTAAAGTCTGAATGCGCTCACATTACTCTACAGGCTGTACAGCCTCACACCTCCTGACAGAGCCCATTACCCTAACATTAACATTTAATACAGGCATTTCTACTCATTCCAATTGGGTGTTTAAAAATGTAAGCACTCTTAGATTCAAGCTCTCTTTAAACAATCCCTTCTAGTTTCAAAATGCTTTATGTGAACCCTGGAACTTCTTTTTTTTTTCCCCTTTAGAATACTGAAGTCTTTGGAACCCTTCAATTTGGTCATCAAGAATAAAATGCAAGGACCCTGTAATAATTTTCAACGTAAGGTGTAGACTGAGTTGAGTTTTGGGAACCCCTTCTGAAGGAAGGCATTGAATAGGAGAAGGGAAGGGAAGGGAGAGCGGCTTAATAATGCTCTTTCCCAAAGCTTGACGCAGTGGTCCTGGTTTGATTATTGCAGTAGAGACTCCACAAAAGAAAACACGAGAATGGGAATGATTTTCGACATCCATGGTTTTCCCATCTCCATCTTCAAAAAACAGACATTTTGTTGGTTGGTTGGTTTATTTATACTTCCCATAACCTACTCTCTGTTCTTTAGTAATAGCCCATCTTTTGTCCTATGGAAAGAAATCTTCCATCCAGTTTATGTAAGACTGAATCTACTCACTTTGCTCCGGTAGTAATCATATGACTCAGGAATGTCCACAAGCTAAACCAACAAGGAACAATCTGAAGATTTTGATGTAATCGTTATTTTTAAAAATTCTATGTTTGGGCTGCTAGTCTAATAGGATGTATATCTAGAACCACTAGAGGCCATTTTGCTGCAATGTCTCAGTGAATCTTGTCCATACCCAACTCTTCAATTCTATCCAAAATTTTCTGGTACATCAGCCAATAAATTATTATTGAGGATAGTTTGAGTCATATTTTGTCTTTTGGAACTTCCGGCATACTCACAGATATACAGAACGGTTGTCTGATTATCACTGGCCTGGCTTTGGGATTCCAGGAATAGGCCAGACAATTCTCACTCTAAGTGCTCTAAGCAAGGATATTATGGTGTTCCACCAGAGCCTAGGGATTTTTCATGAAGATCCATTAACAACTTAGTCTTTTTATGAAGATATCTCTTATAAAGAGATCTAACAGGACATTGTCTGTTTTCTGTTTGTGTTGCATTCTTGGTCAGCCTTCAAAAGGAAACAGAAGTCTTGCGGTACCTGGGTGACTTAAACATTCAACTCTTGGTTTCAGCTAAGGTCATGATCTCACAGCCATGAGATTGAGACCCATGTCAGGCTCTGCACTGGGTGTGGAGCCTGCTTTAGGATTTTCTCTCTCTCTCCCTCTGTCCCTCTTCCCTGCTCATGCATTTGCTCTCCTTCTGAAAGAAAGAAAGAAAGAAAGAAAGAAAGAAAGAAAGAAAGAAAGGAAGGAAAAGAAAAGAAAAGAAAAGAAAAGAAAGGAAGGAAGAAAGGAGGGAAGGAGGGAAGAAAGAGAAGGAAGGAAGGAAAAAAGGAAGGAAGGAAGAAAAGAAAATAAATAGAAGTCCGGAAGTAGTTTTCAGTGAATCTAGTCAATATCCAACTCTTCAATTCTATTTTTTTCTTTGCTTTATTTTTTCTTTTTTTAATTTTTTTTTTTTTGCTGAATTTCTGCTGCAAGTCAAGTCAACTTTGCCAGAACACAAGATTGGAATATTGATTTAGCACACAGAGAGTAGAGCCAGCTTTTTGCTAGCATGGCCAAAGCACCATCTGTGGCAAATGAAATCTGATTGCTTTGGATCCCAGTTGTGGACAAGGCACAGAGTCTGTGGGGGTGAAAATGAATCTAGAGGCTCATCTCTCCTTAAATCACCCACATTCTTAGGACAGTGAGGAAAAGAGAAGGAAAAGTCCACCTCCAAATGACGAATGAGCAACACTGCTTGCTTGCTAAGTGAAGCTGACTAATGTATTACCTCTGAAATGATTTCAAGGTGGTACAGAATGAGCTAGCCTATATTTCACTTTTGCTAGGACATAAGGCAATAAATTCCAAGCATGCTTCATTGCCCTGTAATAAGTAACTCACATCACCTTCACTCTAGTTGATTACTGATCAAATCATCAAGTGTCCATGATCGAGACCACAGACACATTTCTGCCAAAGCATATGGACTGCAAAATGTTTTTGTAGTGGCAAGATTCAAGGAAATACACAGTTGGATGTTCCTGATCTCTGATTTCAGTTGAATAACAGCACCTGATTTATTCAATCACAGCACCTTATTTGCAATCTGTGTAATTTGCATGTACTTCCTTCTAAGGAATCCAAGAACATTCATGTTTTAACCTCATTGATCTCCATAATGTCCCTAGACAGAGCAAGGACCGGGCTGATTGGCAAACCTGACCCAAATTACCACGTAATACAAAAAAACTGGATTAGCTTGTCCCAGGGTACTCACATACAAAGTATAAATTATCAAGACTATATTGATTTTCTCCTTAAACACTGGGTCTCAAAGACTCTGAAGTAGAAAAGGAAGCTAAAATTCCCGGTGGTGGTGCTAATTACCAAGCAGCCCTTCTCCCCTCATGCAACTTACCAACTTTTTGCTCCGAGATTTCTCAACAGTGTAGCTCAACACAACACAGGATTTCTCATCCATGTGCCTCCATCCATGTTACGCCTGATGGTAGATAAAGGAATGTAAGGGGACCCCATACATTAACAGGGCCCCCAGGACCTGTTAATCTGATAGGAAAGACGTACAGTGAGACATACCAAGGTCAGGGTATTATCTCAAACACTATTTTTCATTTATTCAAGAAACAAAAATGAAAACACATGAATAAACAGCTAGTAATTCCCATCTACTCATGGAAGCTATAATGTAAACAAAATTGTTATGGGAATCTTCCTCACCAGTTTTTAAAGCTTATTTATTTATTTTGAGAGAGAGAGAGCGGGCAAGCAGGGGAGGGTCAGAGAGACAGGGATAGACAGAATCCCAAGTGGGATCTGTACTGACGTGGGGCTTGAACCCACAAACCTGTGAGATCATGACCTAAGCCAAGATCAAGAGTCGGACATTTAGCCAATTGAGCCACCAAGGTGCCCCTTTCCTTACCATTTTTTATGCCTATGTAAATGTATATAAAACTGTGAAGTCTTTGTGTTTCTTTTCTTTCTTTCCTTTTCTTTTTTTTTTATTTTAAAGAGAGAGAGAACACAAGCAGGAGAGAGAGAGAGAGAGAGAGAAAGAGAGAGAACCTAAAGCAGGCTCCATGCTCAGTGCAGAGCCTTACACGGGGCTCCATCCCACAACTCTAGGATCATGACCAAAGCCAAAATCAAGAGTCAGATGCTCAAATGACTAAGCTACCGAGGAACCCTATTTTTTTGGCTTATTTTTTAAATGAAATCATACTGCATATTCAATACACAGCAACCTGGTTTTTGTTTGGTTGGTTTTGGTTTAGTAACAGCATATCCCTTCACGCATATATGGAGAAATCTAGCTTTTTAAACAACTATACAACCTAATGATGGACATACTACATTTAGTTCAACTTTCCCATAACTGGCAGATATTCAGGTCATTTTGTTTTTCCTCCAGTAATTTTTCTCCTTTCTCCTTTCTCTTCCACTCTTTCTCTTCTGATTCTTCTTTTTTATTGTGGTCACCTCCAAAGCAAGGTGCCAAGAAACACACGTCAATTGTACTGTTATTTCCACTGAAGTTTTCTCATTTATGTAGGAAAGATTCCTAAAAGTGGGATTTCCAAGATAAGAGGAATACTTGAAATTTTCATGTCAAAATATACAGTTGTTACCTCATCTGAAGAACTTTTGTTAAGATAGCCACACTGAACTCTACGTGGTTATATTTATATCTCTTACTTTTATTGAGTGATTTTTATGATAATAGGGGCCTGTTGTAACAGGCCTGTGATTTTTAAAATCATGCTTGTTATGTTTAAAATGCATCGGCAGTTAACTACGGCCCAGATTCTGCTCTAGAAGCTTTATTTCTCTCAAGTCATCTTACAACAATCTATGTGCCATTCATGACTGGTTCACAGAGAGGGAAACTGAGACCGAGATAGGCTAAGTAATCTCCTGATGGTTGCCCAGTTCCAAAGTGCAGAGGTAGGATTTGGAAGCAGCTGGAGCGCACAGGACCGCCCCTGGGTTACACAGCTTTCAATAGCATGGGAAGGGCCTAGGAGCTAGAAGGCAGACAGCCTCAGGTTCAGTCATGGACCCTTCCTGCTCCCCAGTCTCAGAGCCTTGAGAAATTACTTACTATTTCTGAACTCAATTTTCTTATCTTTAAAATGGGTCTGCTATCAACCTCTTGGGAGTGTTGTCGTGAGAACTGAATGAGGAAATGTTTGAGTGTCCAGCCCACATTTGGCTAAGGCTTTGTGTCTCTTGCCCCCTCTCCCCCTTTCCTTCCCTTCATTATTTCCTTTCATTCTTTCTTTGAATATCCAGCTCCCTGTTTAGGATATTAATATCATATATTAATAACATTAGTATGCAGTATGACAAAACATATTATTTCCCTTCTTCTTTCTTTTCCCTATTCACATCCCCTGCTCCCAGTCTACAGTTTTGTCACGTAGAAGGGGGTTCAATAATTGAAGGTTGAATTTAGCAAACTTTGGTCTCACATTCAAATCACTTGGAAAAAATTTAAAAGTATGTATCTCTGTAGCTACATACATATAGAGGGAGGCCCATGCCCCAGCCCCTGAGAGTTGATTTAGATGGTTTAGTATCAGAAACTTTCTAACTTCCTTCCCTGGGTGACTGTAAAGTGCAGGCAGCAGTGAGAACCACTGGCCTAACAGGAAAGTCTGTACTCTTGGCCATTACGGTGTATCGGCGTGTCTTAAACTTGAGGCACAACAGAAGTACTCACTTGGAGGGCTTTTTAAAATCAAGTGTTTAATTTTAATTCGAGTGTAGTTATCATTCAGTGTTACATTACTTTCAGGTGTACAATATAGCAATTCAACAATTCCATACATTACTCAGTACTCATCACGTTAAATGTACTCTTTAATGCCCATCATCTATTTCACCCATATCCCCAGTCAACCTCCCCTCTGGGAACCATCCGTTTGGCCTCTATAGTTAAGAATCTCTTCCTTGGTTTGTTTCTCTCTCTCTCTTTTTTTTTTTCCTTTGTTCATTGTTTTGTTTCTTACATTCTACATATTAGTGACATCATACAAGTATTTTTCTTGCTCTGGTTGATTTCACTTAGCATTGCACGCTCTAGATCCATCCATGCTGTTGCAAATGGCAGGATGTACTGTTTTTATGGCTGAATGATATTCCTTTGAATAGTATACCAGATCTTTTTCATCCGTTCGTCTATCAATGGATACTCGGGCTACTTCCATGAATTTGGATATTGCAAATAGTGATGCAAGACACGTAGGGGAGCCTGTACCCCACTGAATTAGTGGCTTTGTACTTTTTGAGTAAATGCCCACTACTGCAACTACTGTATCATAAAGCAGTTCTATTTTTAACTTTTTGAGGGACCTCCCTTCTGCAGTAGCCGCACCAGTTAGCATTCGCACCAACAGTGCGCAAGATTTCCTTTTTCTCTTCATCCTCAATGCTTGTTTCTTGTGTTTTTTATATCAGCCATTCTGACAGTTATGAGGTGACATGTCCATATAGTTCTGGCTTGCATTTCCCTGATGATGAGTGACCGTGAACATCTTTTCAGGTGTCTGTTGGCCATCTGTGTGTCTTCTCTGGAAAAGTGTCTATTCATGTCTTCTGCCAATCTTTTAACTGGAGTCTTTGTTTTTTGGTAGTGAGGTGTATAAATTCTTTGTACATTTTGGATATCAATACTTTATCAGATATACCATTTGTAAATATCTTTTCTCTTTCAATAGGTTGTCTTTTAGTTTCATTGATTGTTTCCTTTGCTGTGCAGAAGCTTTTTTATTTTTGAAGTAGTCCCAACAGTTTATTTTTGCTTTTATTTCCTTGCCTCAGGAGACACACCTAGAAAGATATTGCTATGGCTGATACCAGATAAATTACTGTGTGTGCCCTCTTGTAGAACTTTTTATGGCTTCCAGTCTTGCATTTATGTCCTTAATCCATTTTGAATTTATTTTTGTGTGTGGTGTAAGAAGGTGGTCCAGTTTCACTCTTTTGCATGTTGCTGTCCACTTTTCCCAGCACCATTTGTTGAAAAGACTATCTTTTACCCATTGTATATTCTTGCCTTCTTTATCAAAGATTAACTGACCATGTAATTGTGGGTTTATTTCTGGGTTTTCTCTTCTGTTCTATTGACCTATGTGTCTACTCTTGTTCCAGTACCATACTGCTTGGATTAGTACAGCTTTCATAACATAACTTGAAGCCTGAAATTGCAAAACCTCCAGTTTTGTGTTTCAAGATCTCTTTGGTTATTTGGGCTTCTTTGTGGTCCCACACAATTTTAGGATTGTTTGTTCTAGTTATATGAAAAATGCTATTGGTATTCTGATAGGGATTGCACTAAATCTGTAGATTGCTTTGAGTAATATATTTTAACAGTATTTTCCTTCCAATTCATGGGCATGGAACGTCTTTCCATTTCTTTGTGTTGTCTTCAATTTCTTTCATCAAGACTTTATAGTTTTACAAGTATAGCTCTTTCACCTCTTTCGGTTACGTTTATTTCTACATATTTTATTAATTTTGGTGCAACTGAAAATAGGATGGTTTTCTTAATTTCTCTTTCTGCTGTTTCATTACTAGTGTATAGAAATTCTATGGATTTCTGTACATTGAATTTGTATCCTGTGACTTTATAGAATTCATTTATCACTCCTAGTAGTTTTTTGGTGGAGTCCTTAGGGTTTTCCATATACAGAATCATGTCATCCACAGAGAGTGAAAGTGTTACTTCTTCCTTACCAGTTTGGATGCACTTTATTTCTGTTTGTTGTCTGACTGCTGCGGCTAGGACTTCCAGTGCTTTGTTAATAAGCAATGGTGAGAGTGCACATCCTTGTCCTGTTCCTGACCTCAGGGGAAAAGTTTTCTTGGTTGCAGATTTTCCCCTTTCAGTATTTTGAATATATCACTTCACTCCCTTCTGGCCTGCAAAGTTTCTGCTGAAAAATCTGCTGATAGCCTTATGGGCTTTCCTCTTGTATATAAACGTCTTCTTTCTCTTGTTCCTTTTGAAATTCTTTATCACTACTTTTTGCCATTTGAATTACTATGTGTCTTGGTGTGGACCTCCTGGGGCTGATTTTGTTGGGGAATCTCTGTGCCTCCTGGATCTGAAGGTCTGTCTCCTTCCCCAGATTAAGTAATGTTTATGTTACTATTTTTTCAAATAAATTTCCTTTTTCTGCTTCTTCTGGGATCCCTATAATGTGACTGTTACTACCCTTGATGGAGGCACTGAGTTCCCTAAGTTTATTCTCTTGTTGCGTATTTTTTTCCTCTCACGTGTTCAGCTTGAATACTTTCCATTACTGTCTTCCATATCGCTGATCCATTCTTCTGCTTCCCCTAGCCTCTTATTTATTTCATCTAATGTATTTTTAATTTCACTTATTGTGTTCTTCATCTTTTTAAAAATAATTTTAAATGTTTATTTTTGAGAGAGAGACAGAGACAGAGAATGAGTGAGGGAGGGGCAGAGAGAGAGGGAGACACTGAATTCAAAGCAGACTTCAGGCTCCAAGCTGACAGCACGGAGCCCAATGCGGGGCTCAAATTCACAAACTCTGAGGTCATGACCTGAGCCAAAGCTGGATGCTTAAGTGACTGAGCCGCCCAGGTGCCCCTATTGTGTTCTTCATCTTTGAGTGGTTCTTTTTTATTCCCTTTGTTAAGGTCTCACTAATGTCCTCCATTTTTTTCTCAAGTACAGTGAATATCTTTATAATCCTTACTTTAAATTCTCTACCAGACATACTAGCTATATCCACTTCACTTAGGTCTCTTGCTGCGGTTTTGTCCAGGTTTTTCATTTGGGACATATTCCTCTGTCTCCTCATTTTGTCTAACTCTTCGTGTCTGTTTCTGTGTGTTAGGAAAGTCAGCTACGTCTCCTGTTCTTAAAAATACCGGGCAGGGTACATAATTTTAACATGGTGGTGCTCTTCCTCTTCCACTGGGGACACACAGCCCCTGCAGAGACCAGATCCGCTGGGGCCACTCTGCCAAGCACACACAGGTGGGCGGTGCAATTTTAACAAGGTGCACACATCCTCCCTAGGACATGACCAGCCACCACTGTTGAGACTGCAGCTCTGCAAATTGTGCAGTCAGAAGACATAGAGTTGGCAAAGATTGCACAGGTCTTCTGGAAGAGGGGACCAACAATGCTGGCACTGAGGCAGGCCCAGCTGAAATGGGCAAGGCACAGTGTAAGCAAGGGACGTAGTGAATGCTGGCACCCTTCTGATCCTTGCAGGTGGTCATGTGTTTATGCTAAAGGGCAGGGGTGGCAAATAGCATCTGCCAGTTCATTTGTCCCTGGAGAAGTCCCTCAGTGAGCTCTGAGAGGAGCACATAACTCTCCCTCTCATATCTCCAGGTGTTTTTCATACTTCTGTTTCTATGCTGGATCTTCATGGGCCATTTGTTGTCTGGTCTCTTTAAGGGTAGGGACTCGGCTTCCTTTCCCAGAGCCAAGCTCTGATTTTTTTAAATTCTGCTTTAAGTCCCACTGGTCGTAAGAACTCACAAAACTCAGTCGTCCTCACCTTCAAAGCCAGTGTTATGGGGACTCATCTTTCCCATGCAGGCTCCCCAGAGTGACAGTCTGTTTCTTGCCATGCCCTGTACCTCTGCCTTCCTCCCAACTGTGGTTGGCCGGGGCCCTTTTAGCTGCCCACCATGTCTCCACCCTCCTCCTACTCTCTTTGACGTGGCCTCTTCTCTACCTTTAGTTGTGGAGTTTGTTCTGCCAGTCTTCAGGTCATTTTCTGGGTTACTTACTGTGAGGTCATGTTATCTAGTTGTATCTGTGGGACCCGGCAAGCTTAGGGTTCTCCTACCCCAACTTCCCAGCCTCCCAAAAATCCTTGGAGGGCTTATTAGAACACAGATCGCTGGTCCCTTTCCCCAGACTTTTTGATTTATAACAAGTTATGCTGCCGATCAGGGGATCATATTTTGAAAACCACTGTGCTATATCATTGGTGACAGAAGACGATGCTTTATCTTCCAGGAACTCTGTGTGAGAATCCCAAGCTGGGTTACAGGTGCTGTCTCCACAGCACCTAATACACACTTAGATTATGCTTCCATCACAACGCTTAGCATATTTGTTTTCCCAACTAGACTACACTCTTCTCTAGTATTGAAATCATGATTTTTTCATTCCTGTAACACCCAAGGTTAGTAATCCCTGACCACAGTAAGAACTCATAAAATGTTGAATGAATAGATTTCTACCTAGAGGTAGGAGCAGTAGAGGAAGTGCTTGATTCACCATCGAATAGTACCCCACTTTCATGGCACTAAATTCAAAGAACTTCCTGAGTTCAACGCAGAGATGCCTGGGCGACTCAGTCGGTTGAACATCTGACCTTGGTTTGGGTCATGATCTCAGAGTTCATGAGTTTGAGCCCCGCATTGGGCATGCTGCTGTCAGCACAGAGCCTGCTTTGGATCCTCTGTTCTTCCTCTCTCTCTCTCTCTCTCTCTCTCTCCCTCTCTCTCTCTCTCTCTCTCTCCCCCTCTCTCCCTCTCTCTCTCTCCCTCCCTCCCTCTCTCTCTCTCTCTCTCTCAAAAGTGGGAAAACACTTTTAAAGAGAGATAGAGGCATATGCAGTGGACAGAATAAAATACCTGCTACTACATCACATCCATCCAGTTGCTAATTCTGCCGGAATACAGGCATAGACGGAACCTCTGGCTGGGGTTTTCGTATAATGAAAATCAATTTCGCATCCCCCCAACAGCAATACAACCACTCCATATTCCTTGTTTTCCCCACTTACCTCATTTTAATTTAGCAGGTGTTTAATAGTACGTAATTATATCTCACTACCGTTTGGGATAGGGAAATTAGGAGTCCAATTTGCATTTTAGGAATAATTTGGAAACATAAAAGCTAATTATCTAAGATAAGATTTGGCCAAATGGAATAAGCAGGTTATCATTTGACAATAAACTCTGGCATTTACCTGAATAAATCCAAGATCTGGGCATGAATTCATTTATAAATGTATTGTTTTTAGGTAGAATTCACAGTAGGGAACACGTGACTGTTTTGCTTGCCCATTCTGATCCCGTTTCCTTTTAGGGATCTTCTCTCCCAATTTGCACGGAGTCCTGGCAGTAGGACTATCTTAAGAACTGCTATTTCCTAGGCATGCTTGGAAGGGGAAACGCTTTCTTTCCCTGGCATGGGATGGCGCCTTGTTTCTGAGCAGCCTCCCCTCTGACCCCTGCCTTGGGAACCCCCTCCCAGGATTTTAATTTTTAACAAGTGAGAAAAAAGCAAAGACAAAGTGATCCTGGGATCTCAAACCAGGTTGTTCCAGACAGAATATGGCTGCTAACCTCCCCACATCCTTGAATCTGGGTCATCCCCAAACCTGGTTTATTCGTTCCCTCTTAATTCTGTGAGTCTTCCAACCCCTTTGGCCCTACCCGCTTTAATACCTTCTCTTTTATTTGCTTTTGCCATATCTGCTTTCTATTGCTTGCAACCATAAAACTCTAGCTCCGGGGGCGCCTGGGTGGCTCATTCGGTTAACCCTCCGACTTCGGCTCAGGTCAGATCTCACATTCGTGGGTTCGAGCCCCGCGTCAGGCTCTGTGCTGACAGCTAGCTCAGAGCCTGGAGTCTGCTTCCGGTTCTGTGTCTCCTTCTCTCTCTGCCCCTCCCCCTCTCATGCTCTGCCTCTCTCTGTATCAAAAATAAATAAAACATTAAAAAATTTCAAAAAAAAAAAAAAACTCTAGCTCCGATTGGCTCTAGCACAAGGAACTGTTAGTATTTCCTGCACATAAATTCTTCTAGTCGAGTCCCTTTTTTCCATTAGCTGGGACTCTGTTTCCAACTCTCACATTTAAATTAAATGTCTCCACTTCTTCCATAGCTTTTTC